>JAQBSW010002299.1:0-106216 GCA_029291075.1 Eudiplozoon nipponicum
CATTTTGGCCAAAATAATTCGTTCTGATCTTTGACGAATTATTAGCAGTGATGAATTAATTTCGTTATCAATGGAATCTAACCTCATTTGTTTAATACTATTAATAAGACTACACTTTATTATATTATCTCGTTTAATTCTTAGTTTACACAATTTCCTATTAATTCGTTTCGGTATAATGTCCGTAAACGTAGATGCCTGAAATAAAACAGATAATAACGATGAAACAGAAGAAACAAATTCATCAGTATTCAAGAAATAAAAACTCTCATAATCAATCAGTATGCTTAATTCTCTAAAAAAATTCCAGTTGATTCTGGAACAGTGCACGTGTGCATTTTCAAAATTAAGTTTCTGTGTTATGCTACTCAAGATGTTCCATTGTAAAATAATTTGTTTGTGGTCCAATTCTTTGAAATAATTGACAACATCATAACTGTGCGATTTCACCATTTCAATTTCTAAGTATACATGATCTAAGCATTGCGAACCTCTAGTTGATTCATTTATAATCTGCTTGAGATCATGATTAGAAAAAAATTGAGTTATTTCACAGTCATGTAACTTATTAAAGTCACCTACCACTACATTATAGCCATGACAGTCAAAGATAGATTGAAAAGAATTGGTAAATGTTTGATCATCAAATAAAGTAGCATACGGCGGTCTGTAAACCGCGGTTAAGATCAGATTATCAATTTGTATAGATAAAAAATCAATGATAGCATTATCTTCACTAGTATGTAAAATTTTCGCCTTTAATACAGATTTACTATAAATGAGTACTCCTCCACCTCTTTTATCCAGCGATCTGTCTTTTCTGAATAAAGAATAGTGAGGAATATCAAATTCATGGTTTTCAATATCCTTGTTAAGCCAAGTTTCAGATAATATTATAAAATCAAAATCGTTACTTATTATAAAATTACACAGCAAAAAGTTTTTGTTCCTAACACTTCGAAAGTTAGCATAAAATAAAGTAAATGTAGAATACGACTTATCTAAACAATTATCGACTTTTACTGATTCAGCTTTGTTGGCTTCTTTATTGTTCGTTTCCCGGGTTTTGAGGCCATACTTCTTCTCCCCCAGATGTCCACAACATTTAGTAATGATACATCGTTTTTTGTTATTGTATCTTCTCTCGATAAATTCCTTATAATATCGTGGTCAGAAGTAGATGGCTTCCGCTCCTGGTTGTTCTTTAGCTTTTTTGCTTTTGCCAACTTTCGTTGGAGAAATGTTTTGTCACGTCCAATAAATATGCTATGAAAATTCGGATTCTCACCTTTCCTTTTATTGATGGCCTCGATCTGCATATTTGTTGGCCTCTTTGATAACTTTATAACCACCGGTCTTGGACGATCGGATCGTTTTCCCACCCTGAAACATTTAGCTATGTCAGCATGCGTCTCATCCTTGATTAGGATGTTTAATTTCTCGACATCAGCATTTTCATCAAGATTAAATAAAATTAGCTGTTCTTGTTTGCTAATCCGCGCTGATACTTCATTCGCTAATATGTTTATTATTTCTTCCCCTGATATTTTATTCTTGATTGGCATGTTAATGTTACTTTAATTTTGGCGGAGGATTTATCTTCCTCCACATACATATTAGTAACTGGGAATCCCATATATGCCAACTCGTGTTCAGTCCTTTACGGTCAAATTGAATCTGATAAGATAGTACTCTCGTTAACATCTATTAAATTCATGCCTGCTAAATCTTGAGCTAATTTTCTTGTGTCCCAAGCTTAAGATTAGCTTCCATGCTGATCGTACTTAATTATTAATTTGATAACTTAGTGTTAGGCAAACGGAATGTGTACTTCTTACGTAGCAAAACACCCGATCAAATTACCTGGAAAGAAATAAGACGTGAAAAACAGAATTATTAAATTACCTGTTCCAGAACGTCCCCAATATGTACGATTCAAAAGACAAAATTATAGCAGGTGTATATTGTGAAAATCGAGTAATTATAAACGTAAATTGGAGAAAAGGAACAAATTCAGCTTGCTGAGGAAAGTCAGGCCAGTCAAATACAGATGAAATCGGGCACAATTCAAAAGTATATATACTGTCAAGTATTTAAACAAAGAATGTTCTAGAAAATAAACGAATAATTTCTTTTTAAATAAAATTCGTTTCAATCAGCCAATGTGGTTTAAATTTATCAATAAATGTCACTTTAATTTTGTCGGAGGAAATATCTTCCTCTACATACACCACCTCAAAAAAAGACGGTTAATAATAGACGTAATAATTATTTTTCGGCTGATGTTTTACTCTTCCTGAACGAATTGTGCATAATGGAGCTCCTCACGTCGACATCACGCTCTGTACAGTTTTCACTGGCACTGTTAATTCGCCTGATGTTGACAGAATATTTTGATCTTGTAACTCGGTAGAATATAATGTGATGTGTTGGACAACTCGTCTTGTGATAGTTGCTGCTTTGAATTATGTGCCTGTGTGATTGGATTGCACACATCAGATTCGTCCATGGAACGATGGTCATTCAACTCATCTGGTAATTCAGTCCTATCGTCAATCCAGATAAACTGGGGAATGCAACGATCCAAAGTAACACAATCCTCAATGCCATTTACCTCTATGATGACATTTTTGTCAGTCATCCTCTTGACCTTATATGGTCCTTTGTAAAATGGTGTCGGGCAGTTCTTCCTATTTTCATTAGTTACATAAACATGCGAAGCCGATCTTAGATCAGAGGACACATAGCACTTGGTTTTTGCTTTTCTAGTCTTGGTCGGAGCCAAACGATACATCTTATGTCTAAGTGCTCCTACAAACCAATCTACATAGCTAGAAGCCTAATCAAGACTACTTGGAGTTTCTATTAGAAGATCTCCAGGCAACCTTAATGGTTCTCCATATACCAATTCTGCTATTGAAGTTCCTAACTGTGCCCTATATCTGTTGCGCATGGCAAGTAATACTATAGGAAGATCGTGTATCCAGCTTGTTCCACTAGTACACCTTAACGCAGCTTTCAGTTCACGATGCAGCCTTTCTACCATCCAATTCGCTCGTGGATTGTATGCGCTAGTATGCAATACAGTTGTTCCCATGATATTGAGAGATCTTACGAAAAGCTCTGACATAAATTGACTACCGCGACCACTAGTGACTCTTTCCGGAACACCATAACGCGATATCCAATTATGTAGAAACGCGAACAAGACTTCTTGCGCTGTCATATCTTTCAAAATCGCTACTTCAAATTGGCGACTAAAACGATCTACCATCGTTAGCAAATATTTTTAGTCATTGACTTCAGGCATTTCGACAATGTCTATGTGTACGTGTCTGAACCGTCCAATTGGTATCCCAATATTCTGTATCTCGGTTCTGGTATGTCTCCACACCTTACACGTTTGACACTTGGCAAAAGCTCTTATACCTGTATGTCTTTAGACATTTGCGGCCATACGTATCTGTCGTTGACTAATCGAATAGTGGCTTTTAGGAATGGATGTCCCATATCGTGTAATTGTTGGATAATTTTGGCACGTAACTCCAACGGCACATATGGTCGTGGTTGATTTCTGGACGTTTCGCATAACAACCACTTACCACTCAGGAGCTTGCGAACATATCCTGGTCTTTTGGACAAAATTAACTTAAAGGTATCCAATCCTATCTGATAAGTGCATCGGCTACCACATTCTCTTTACCAGCAATATGAAACACAGTGAAATCGAACTCTGCCAACCGCGTTATTTGGGAATTTACTCTTTGAGATTAATTAAGCCTCTCTGTTTTACCAAGTATGCTGATCAACGGCTTATAATCTGTCAATAATTTGAACTGATGACTGTCTAAATAGTGTTCAAAAGTATCATACCGTTTTTTTCTGTCATTAAGCTTGCAGCTATAAAACCCGATCGGTCTTACTATATCCTTGTCTCATTGCTGAAGCACTGCCCCTATTACAACATCTGAGGCATCTGTGATTAGCTCGAATGGCTTTTCCCAATCTACAAGTGTTAGTGTGGTTATGTCACTTAGCATTCCCTTAGCCCTCTGGAATTTTGCTCGGTCTTCCTGACTTTAGTTTATAACCCAAGACTTCTTGATCGTGCTTTTTTCACATGTGAAATGGCGTGTTAACGATCCTAGAATTCCGGCTAGACCTGGAATGAATCGTCGGGAATAGCTGATCATGCCCAAGAACCTTCAAAACTGGCGCACGGTCCGGGACACCGTTTCGTCCTTGATAGCTTAGATTTTATCTTCCAAAGCTCTAATTTAGTCTTTGGAACGTATATGTCCAAGATACTTAACTGAAGAGCATCCAATTTTACTCTTATTGGGTTTGATCACTAATCCATATTGTTCCAGCCTGGTCAAAACCGTTTCCAAATACCTACGATGTTCATCCCGTGAGCGACTAAAAATTATTATGTCGTCTATATACACCCTTGCATATGGACGATTCTGAAGGATTTCTTCAGCCAAATGCTGGAATTTCTGACTGGCATTTTTCAAACCAAAAAGCATTCGAAGAAATTCATGTGATCTTCCTCCTGGAAATCTGACTGCGGTGAGTGGTATAGAACTTTCCTCCATCGGTATCTGATAGTACGCTTTCTGGTGATCTAAAGTTGAATAAACCTCATATCCCATTATGTCTCGGAGCAGAGTACTCTAGTTAGAGAGAGGATAAGAATCACTCTTCGTCACTGAGTTAAATAGACGATAATTTCCACAAACCCTCCATTGTCCCGGTTTAGGTTTGGGAACTACCACTATTGAAGATTAAAATTTGGAATTTGACATTCTACAAATTCCCTGTTTGCGTAATTGGTGAAATTCAAACACAGCAACTTGTTGCTTGTGTTGTGCCAATTGTTGGGCCTTTGGTGAACAAGGCAACGGAGCCACCAATTCTATTTGGTGTTCTACTTCTGTCTTCAATCCTGTTATTTTGGCACTGAAAGGTTGAATCACTGCAAGATGTTTCTCGATGATGTCGGCTAAGTCATGTGCGACCGTAGGACGGGGTTAAAGAACTGTTATAACGGCCGAAGTGTTAGATTCAGTGTGTGTTAACACCCCTACGCCTTCTGCGATAGTCCTAGTTTTGGGATCTAGAGTCAGTTTGAAGTGTGTCAGGAAATCCATCCCAATTATATGGTCCTTGACATCGGCTACGAGAAAGTTCCATGTAAAAGAAGATTTCTGGCCTTTAGTCACCGACAATTCTTTCATCCCCTTAACTCCTATCGGACTACTATTTGTGGCCCATATTTGACAATCAAATGTGGGGCAATCTACTTCCACCACGTCTGACCTAACCATGCTTACTTCAACACCCGTATCGATAAGAAACTCCAGTCCAGTTAATTCATCTTTAATAATGAATTTGTTGATGGATAATCCGGCAATCTTTTCCAGATCTCCGCTTAGGAAGAATCTGGCCCTCTTGCCTTCTGATTCGGTACTATTTGATCTTGTTGCATCTTTTACTTTTGCCTTAAGTATGCCTTTTAAAGGCATGTCTGGGAGCCTTTGCAGTGGAACCTCCCCTACGGCTCATACTAGCGGGGATTTTATCCTTTTCCCAGTGATGGATTCCTCTCTACCGGTTTAGTGCTTCCTTTCCATTTAGGTGCACCTAAACATGGGTATATGCAATTCTATCCTTGGTACTTTGCACTTCGTCCATATTCACAACGTGACTTACACCATCCGCGCGGCCCATCGAAGCCTTGACGCGAGTGACTCCTTCGACGTCTTGTATTTCTATCCTGACTCTGAAGTTGCAAAATAGCTCTCGCCATATCATCCATTTTTCGATGTATACCAGCAACTTCTCTACATAAGTAACGCACGCCTTCTTGTAGCGTCAGGGTGATTTCGGTATCTGCCCTAACTGGCTGCATCATGACAGAATCTGCCGTTACAGTATGTATCTGTGGTTCCTGCTGTTTATACACTCCGTCTAGCCCTTTGAGTTTACTTGGCCAATCAACATTCATTGTTCCAGATGCCTCTAGTGTGGCTCTAAGCCTGGATGGTAGCTCAGCTGTAAAAATAAAATTCACCTCATGTCTAAATATATTCAACCTGGAAGCTTTCGTACAAAGGCGTTCATAAAACTCTGATGGTAGTTGACGCCCCATCTTTTCTAGGCGTAATAATTCGCACAGTTGTGCCGATCTTCCAGGATGATATCTCTGTTGAATTTCGGCCATTTGTAACTCAAATGCATTATACGGATCTTCTTATACATTTCTGTTTCTAAAGTTTTCCAAGGCGCTTCTGAAATTCTTAGGCAATGCCATCCATTCTGCAACAAATTTCTCCATAGGGTTTACAATTTAGTAAGCTTTAAATATTGTGGGTGCTTATCTCGTATAAGCTATCGTGAACCTCTGCTGCTTGGGCTGTAAACGTTTGGATGTAAGTGCACCAGGTCTATTGTACTTAAATCGTACCAGATTGATCAGCTGAATCTCCTTCTAACTTCTTTGCGATACCCTTTTTGTCCCTATTTAAGGCTGGCATTCATGTCGATGCAAGAAATATGTTCCGCCAACGATTTTATAATTATAAAATAGGAGTATGCGCCGGGTTTCGTACTCTGGTCCGCAACCCACCTAGAATGCAGCCATATATCTGCTAAATTAAAAGCGAATAAAATATGAGTATTCATTGACTTCTCCATTTCCAAATTAAATAGAAGGTATTAAGTTTAATGGAATAAGTTTATGGGTAGTGTTTTGTACAGTTCTTAAGACATAAGTAAGGTTAGGAACCAAAAAGCTAACCTTGTTCTTACAATCAAAGATCGCACAGTGGAATAAAAATGCGAAATCTGAAAGCGAGTACGAACTAATAATAAAATTGCACTGATTTAAACGAATAATGTTCCACAAGTAATTAACATATTTTAAATATAATTTCCTCCATAAAATATTTGTTTAAAAAACCGGCAGCAAATTCAATTGCAAACTGTTCTGATTCAAAGTAACAAGCACAGCAAACGGGCAGATTGAGGCGAAAACCAGAAGAAAGAGTTGCCTAAAATATTAGGCTTTATTCATCACATAATGCAGATATACATGCTAAAAGACAAAGCAAAACATGTTAGTATACGAACGGTGTGAATATAAATGTGTGTACAAATAAACAATCATATCATTCTCCTCCACTGCGATTAGTAGCGTAGCGTCAGAGTCGGAACAAGAATGTTATAGTAACAATTCAAAGAGGATTGAGAAACCATAGTATTTAAACATTTCCACTTCGTAAGTTATAAGGATGAACACGTTGTTGTTGATTGATAAGGTTTTCGAGATTCTCTGATAGGTCACGAGCATTTGAGTTATCCGTAGATTCACCATTTGCCTTAACATTATCATTATCGGTATCGTCATTATAGGAGGTTTGTTCATCAGCAACAACCGGTTCATTTTCACGGAGTCCCATATTAGTTCCAGCTTCATTCATCAGTGCGTCGGAGCCTTTCGGGGCTAATTGACGGATAGATACTGTATCTTCTCTTCCATCAGGAAAACGAACATGCGCATAGTTAGGATTGCAATGAATTAGTTCAACTTCTTCCACAGAGGGGTCATATTTAGAAACTCTAGCATTCTTCTTGAGTAAAACTTTGCCAGGAACAGTAAGCCAGGTTGGGAGTGTGGTACCAAAAGTCGACCTTCTATTGTGTCGAAAAAGACGCTCGTGAGGGGTTTCGTTGGTAGATGTGCACAATAATGAACGAATTGAATGTAATGCGTCCAGCAGCACGCATTCCCAGTTTTCAACTGAAAGCCTTTTTGATCTGAGAGCGAGAAGGATCGATTTCCATAAGGTACCATTCATTCTTTCTACCTGTCCATTTCCTTTGGGATTATAAGGAGTCGTTCTACTCGAAGCTATACCTTTTTCCCGAAGAAAATTTTGTACCTCGGTCGACATGAAGGAAGAACCTCTGTCTGAGTGAATGTACGAAGGCATCCCAAACATTGCGAATATTTGACACAGGTGAAGTATGACGGTGTGACTGCTAAGGTCAGGACAAGCAAATGCAAAGGGAAATCGAGAATATTCATCGATGACCGTCAGTAGATAACGATTACGAGTTGATGAAGGAAGAGGTCCTTTAAAATCGATAGATAACCGCTCAAACGGTTGGGTAGCTTTGATTAATTGGCCTTGAATTGCCGAAGGAAATCTGGGCTTGATTTCAGAGAACACTTCACAACTCAAGGTCATTTTTCGAATTTCATCAATAGAATATGGTAAATTACGAGATTTCACAAAGTGGAGCATACGAGAAATTCCAGGATGACAAAGAGAATCATGTATTTGTTTTAAATCCAGTCCATTTAGAAGCGCACCACAACAGGATCGACTTAGTGCATCTGCTGCTTTGTTATCTTTTCCGGGTCTATAGACAACATCGAAGCTGTAAGGTGATAATTCCATTTTCCAGCGCAAAATTTTATCGTTCTTCACTCTTCCTCGATTTTGATTGCCAAAAATAAAGGAAACAGATCTTTGATCAGTGACAAGTTTGAAATGATTACCCAAAAGTAAATGCCTCCATTTACGAATAGCTTCAACCACGGCATAGGCTTCTTTTTCAACAGCTGAGTGATGTTTTTCAGATGGCGTCAACGTCCGAGAGAAAAACGCCACGGGTCTTCCATCTTGGTTCAAAGTGGCAGCAATAGCTACGTCCGAAGCATCAGTTTCGACGACAAACGGAATATCACAACGAATAGAAGCTAGAGTTGCTACGGCTAATTCTTTTTTAAGATCATCGAAATTTTGTTTCACAGAGACGGGCAAAGGAAAAGTTCGATTATGAACGAGTGAGTGAATTTTATCGGAGAAGTTGGAGATCCACGGCGAATAATAAGCGAAAAATCCCACAATTCTTTGTTGCGATTGCACATTCGACGGTGGTGGGAGATCTTGTAAAGTCTTTAATCGGTCAGGATCAGGTTTAATTTTTCCATTCGATATTTGAAAACCAAGGAGAGTAATTTCTTTAGCTGCGAAAATGCTCTTTGATTCATTTAAGGTCAATCCATATTTTTTAGCGGCATTAAGAAATTTGTTGAGATTTGTTTCGTGTTCAAGCGTATCTCTCCCGCAAACTGTCACATTGTCCACATAGACAAATGTATCTGTGAGATGTTCCTGTGCGATTATATGATCCATAGTTCTTTGGAAACATGAGACACCATTCGTCACTCCGAAGGGAATGCGACGGAATTGAAACAAGCGTCCACACGCTTCGAAAGCAGTAAATACCTTTTCATGTTCTTGGATAGGTATTTGGTGGTAAGCGCTTTTGAGATCCAAAGTGCTGAATATATGATATTTTGAAATGGTTTCAGCCATTTGGTCCATTTTCGGCAAAGGATATGCGTCTAAGAGTGTGAATTTGTTGACCTTTTGGCTGTAGTCCACAACCATACGTTTCTTGTGATTGTCATTCGATACCACGAGAACTTGTGCTCTCCACGGGGATGTTGAAGGTTCGATAATGCCATCAGAAACTAATCTGTTTATTTCATCCCGGATAAATATTTCATCCATTCGATTGTACCTTCTTGATTTCGTAGCAATAGGCCTCCAGTTAGCAGTTAAATGGTGGAAAAGAGGCGGGGACGTAACAGATGCAGGTTTCAGTAAACAGACGGTGAATGAAGATTTATGACCACCAAAAGAGATATTTACACTTTTATGCAATCCAAGGAAGTCATGACCGAGGAGTACGTCAGTACAAAGATCAGAAAGTATAGATAGCTTGATATTTTTATAAACACATGATTTGTATTGAATCGACACAAAACAATGGCCTTTGGTATGACTCGATAATGAGCTAGACGCCATGGTTATTGTTTCTTGAGAGGAGTGAATTTTCCAATTATTTTTCAAAACGAAGGCTTCTGAAACATAACTACAGGAACTGCCTGTATCAACGAGAGCATGACAATTTATGTTATTGACTTCTAGATTTATTACACATTTGGTGAGACAATCAGGAGCAGCAGCTAATACAGTTGCAGATATGGTAGGATGAAGCGTCGAAACCACTGGGCGGTGATTCTTAGAGCGACATACCTTTTGAAAATGTCCTTTGTTTCCACAACTTTTACAGAAGGCGTTTCTGGCCGGACATTTCCATCTTAAATGATAATCGTACCCACAAAAGTCACATTTTTGTTTAACAGCAGCAACAAGATTATCTGTAGATTTATCGGAGGTTGATGAAGGACAGAGTGGCTGAACCGTTGCAGTGTGTGCAGAATTCAAACAGTTTTGATATGATAATGATTGCTTTTCCGCCATTTCGAGACCACGTGCTTGATCAAAAGCCGCTTGAAAATTAAGTGAGTTGTGTTCTAAGAGACGTTGTCTGATTGAATTGGACTGGATTCCATTAATGAAGGCATCGCGCAGAGCATCGTCTCGATTTTCCTCGGCCGTAGTTGGTTTGAAATTGCATTCCCTAGCTAACGATTTCAGAATCTGAACAAATTGATCCAATGTTTGTCCATTTTCTTGTTTAGTAGTCGCGAGTATATGACGAACAAAGACTTCATTTTTCGGTCTGACATAGAGATTCATTAGAGTTTTGATAGCATGATCATATGTATCACAGTCAACGATGTGTTCATATACGTTAGGAGAGACGTAGGAAATAAGAGTGTCTAATTTATCCGGATTCATGGATTCGACTGATTTTAGGAGGCCACAGAATGTACGATACCAATGATTCCATTGTTTTGCTGCATCTGGTGCACTAGGTTCAACATCAAATCTTTCTGGTCTGAATAGGCGTTCCATGATTGGGTTATATGATGAATAAATTGTTCTGAATCACAGTAACAAGCACAGCAAACGGGCAGAGTGAGTCGACAAGTCAGAAGAAAGAGTTGCCTAAAATATTAGGCTTTATTCATCATATAATGCAGATATACATGCTAAAAGACAAAGCAAAACATGTTAGTATACGAACGGTGTGAATATAAATGTGTGTACAAATAAACAATCATATCAGGGGGCAGCAGTATGCTTGACTTGATGTAGACAGTGATTCAAGAGTGGCTTGTTTAATTTGTCGTTCGAAACTTTAGCATAGTCACTAGGTATGGAAATTTGGGCGGAAGTTAATCCCAGACAGACGCATACGTTAAACAATGGCAGTAGTGTGCCTTCTAGCATAATCTGAAGTTCAGAATCAAACTTGACCACAATTACAATTTTAGGGGCGTTACACTTCAGATGTTTCTGGATAAACCGTCTTTGAACGTTGTTAATAGCTCTGGAACTTTTCTTATGTGCCAACAGCGCAATATCGTCATCGCATTCGCGTTCAACATGTGTTGAAATGATATTTAAAAAAGCCTGCATAATTTAATCTAGTGTCCTGAACTGAAGACAGCCAAATTCTGCATATAAGAATGTAGGATATCTGAGTACCATAAAATGTCACCGTCTTCATATACACGAGTCATACTGCTTCAAATTGTAGCAAGATGTATCTTATGGTGCTTCAAGCTTAAGTTTATCACTAACAGGCCAAGGTGAAGAGCAAGATGGGAGTACCTGATGCTGCTTTCACAGCTATTTTCAGTCAGGGCCCATCTTTATACAGTTCCGTTTCCCGCAATTTATTAAACTAGTTTCGCATTGGAATCATTGAAAATCATTGTGACGTCGCCGGAAGCTAAATATTTTTTCGATGAAATGATTCTTTTACTATAATCAAGGTTGCGAACTTGATATAAACACCTGACCCATTAAGTACATTTGTCAGTATAAACTAAGAATTGTATAGTATGCGACAGGGTGACTCAGTGGTTAGAGCACCAGATTCCGAAGCAAACGTGTCAAGGTTCGAGCCCTGTCCACGGCAAATTCCGGCCAGTACTTGATGAGTTCCCAATAAGGACAAAATCTATCTACTGAAAGAAGTGCCTTTTCTACACTATACAATTCTTAGTTTATACTGCCAAATGTACTTAATAAGTCAGGGGTTTATATCAAACTCGCAACTTTGATTATTGCAAACGTTATCACCGCCCGCGCAACCAATGTTCGTTTAAATCATTATTTTCACTGGAAAAATGACTGAGAGATGGCGCATGCACATTTACGACTCCAAAAAAGACATTGCGGAATGCTAAGGTCAATTCTGGTTTCCTAAATACAGTAAGTTTAGATTCCGAGCTTGCGCAGTTCATCAGCTGTCAAAGACTGACTATCTGGCGAGGTAAGAGCCCTCTAATTCGAAGAAACGATGGATAAACGATCTTTGGGTTTAGGGTATATACGGGGAGCAGAAATGTTTTCTGGGATTCCACCGTAGATATTTTGAAATGTGTTACAGTCTGAAGAAGGAAGCGTCGCAAGTCGCCTTTCTCTTTCTCATTCCTAGAAATTGTGCATGTGAGCACGGCTTTTTTAGACGTATACTATCGGAAAAGATTGGCCTATATTGCACCATTACTATTTACTCTCCTTCTGGTACGAGAAGATTCGCATAAACACTGGCTCCAATTTAAGACCCATTCACAATAGCTTGTTTCTATTTGTCCACCCTGCGAGACTCAGAGAATAAGGCCATCCTTTTATCCTGCGAGTCAGGCAATGGAGTGTAGAAAAAATGTTGGTTATTTTGCTCATGCTTGTTGGGGAGATGTAAGTGTATTCCGGGACATCGTTTCATGGGGAGAATTAAATATTCGGATTTAGGGCCATCATGCTCTTGGATGGCCTGCCAAGAAAGACTAAAGAGCATCACCTGTTGGCATAATTTCAGTTTTCCTTATGTTCGATGGTCTGAAGGACATGGATCGTAAGCACCGTCTCCTCATGCTAACTGGTGTTTTTAAAAGACGCCATAAGTCGAGCTGATTTTGTGCGAAACTTCACGCCTCGTGCAGGCCGGGAGTTGAAGTTTGGTTGTCAGAGGCTATTTGTGATGCTAGTCATAAGTATATTGTCAGAGTCCGGAAAGCGACACTCTGTCTTAAGGCTGGGACAACTTTATGAGCAGTAATATGAATATAGCTGAATTGAACTCGTGGCCTTGTGCATGTGTGCAGACATAAAAAGTTATGCAGTTTCGTCCATACGATTATTACAAATTACTTTACGTTATGAAAATTAATTCAAATTTTGCTTTTGTTTTGTGTTTTAATTGCATTTTATTGTACTTTATTTCAGAAACACCCTAATGACGATGACAAATATTTTTTACGGTACGTTGCTTCATTTTTTGAAATAAGTTTTTTTATGTAATTTTATCTTTACTTCTTCCAAAGGAAATACAAATTTTGCCATCATTAACGGTTAGCTTTGACTTAAGAATATATTAATATTTTTTTGTCGGAAGGACGATTGTTCGAGTTTGCTTACATCTATTTGAGTTTTATGCTAATTTATTTTTCTTGGAAAATTTAATGCAAATCTACATAGAATAAGTGTATCGTCTGAGTCGTCATAAGTGTTCCAAATTGAACGACAATCCTGGATGCAACAATGTCGTCTTTAACTTATTGCTACAAGATTAATTTGAGTGCACTGTTGTCCAGGCGCTGGAAAACCCCGTAGAGCGCAACGTCTTACACTACGTCTGAAGCTCGTGCTATTTAAGTATAGTCTATGTTCTGTACAGCATTCTAGCAGTCGCTTACAATTATCGTTGCACATCAAGCTTAAAGTATATCTTCCACATAAATGAAATTCTGCGATACTTAAGGGCTCAACTTGAGCATTCGTGTCACCCATTACAAAGACTATATCTGAACTTAGTAACAAATTAGTTCAGTTGTGACAAGAAGGATACACCAAAGACTGTATGAACAGAAAGTGTAATCTCATGCACATTCTTTTCTTGCTTACTGGCGACTCATCAGTAGAAGCCGGTATGTTTAGTTAGTTGCTTGTGCGTTTGTATTTTTTGCTATACTACCTTTAAATTAAGTGTATATTCTTTGTTGCAAAGAACTGTATTCATCAGTGCGGAAATGTTTCAATGGTTAAATTGATATCGATCATTAGTGTACCCGACATTCACAGAGCAACTTATTAAACGACTTGAAAAAAATTTCTGTTAACTATCGTAATTAAAGTAGAAAAGGACGGAATTCTTCGTTGATCTTGTTGTGAGGTCAATACCAAAGCGTCTTTATTTGAACAGACAGCAAAGCTTTGTATTTACGTGCTTGAACGCGAAATCACTATAAAATGTAGTCAGCTATAGAGTTTTATTTTTGTTAGGTGGTCCAAGAGGGCATGCACAAGTTTATTACTTACAGTTGGGTGGTAGAATCTGTCCCAAATGAGTACCATTCTGTGATGCGTTAAAGGCATTTTGACTTTGTCGCATCTTTTGAGTCTCATATTTAATGTCATCATACATCGCAGTGTGCCAGATTTTATGATTGACCTTCTTTAAGGACTGCATTCAGGCCCAAATTCTTCGGCTATCAAATTTCTTTTTCTTTGACCTATTGATCTATGCTTATGTTAGAAATAATGGTTATGATTTTATGTGTTTGGCTTCAGCTTTACACCATTTTGTCAAGTTGAACGTAAATTTCACAACTAAGTCGTCGACACACCATCATCATAATCATCATTATCGTTATCAACATCATTATCATTTTCATCACGGACAGTTATACAAAAGTCGTCCGTAGCTGATGCTTCATTTCCATTTAACCATGACAATAAAAAATAAATACATTAAAAGGAAATTTTAAAAAATAAATTAGAGTTAATACTAATAACGAAAATAATAATTTAGACAAAAGAATTATTAACGGCCAACTAAAGCCTTAAAAATACTATTATGAACAAATCAGGTTTAATGAAAGACAACATCGGCAATACACCTTCCTTGCGATAAAAGCTTTGAGGAGCGCCACTACGCCTATTTGAGTGAAGATTGGTGTTTATGACCATTTCGCTTAATCTGCATTATCATTGATACTTTTTTGCTTGAAATGTGTAACTTAGTCTAATGCAGTAATGCAGTCAACAAAGCCGGTCATATTGAGCGTCCTACTAATGCCAGCCATTACCGTCTAGTTGGGCTCACTGCTGCAGCCGTATTAATTAAACAATGAAATCTATCTGTTTGTCTATTCTGATGGAATCGAATTCAAGAATTTTAATTCGAAAGTATTAACGACCATTCTCTGCTGAAATGTTAGCGATGAATGACTAGTTTATATTTGCAAATTGTGCGTAGCAAGTAGAAGGGTGGCTCAGTGTTTAGAGTCACAGACTCCGAAGCAGATAAAGTATTCTTGTGATTTTGAAAAATATTTTTCTTTTAAATATAGACAAAAGATGGAGGGACAATTACTGAAATTCACTAATGTTATGAAGGGCTATCAGTATCGATGGTTTGTTTTGAATCCAGACATTGGCACATTGGAATATTTCGAAGTAAGTATTACGTTAATTTAATCCTGTTTTCCTATACTCGCACACACGCATATATATATATATATATATATATATATATATATATATATATATATATAAATAAGCATTTTTCTTATAATATTTTTAGCTTAGATGTATAACATGCTTACAATAAATCCTGTCGTTATACGTTAATTCAATATCACTTCCAAAATTGACCGGGTACCTCCTCTGTAATGAGAAGATAGAAAGTTAGATTGAAATCGATGCCGAATAGAATCTCTCTGAAAAAAAGACTGATTATAAAACAGAAGCTGAAATGTAACTGAAACTTGCGTGCAATGCGTTGTTTCGGTGGCGTAGTGGAATGGTCGCCAGACCCTGAAGGCATTGCATTTTGGTTCTATTCTCGGCCGCGACAGTTCTAACCAATGCTTGATGAGTGCGCAAGAAGGATGAATCCGGTCTACTTAATGAATTTCATGGACTATCTTATGTAATGCGTGGTTTATAATGACAATATGTATATGCATGTTCAGTTTAATTTTAATAAACATATTTAGAAAGTCGAACTTAAGCTTATTGTTGATAAATGTGAACATTCTTTTCCTATATATTTAACATCATAGGCTTTCTTTTGATTGAGTGGGTTAGGCTAATTACAGGTGACATACACACTTACTAATCAGTCCAATCATTAAATAGAAATAAACCCGGTTCAGATTTGTTACCACGCACATAATCAAATGAAAAACCAGAATGTATGTAAATGAGAGATTGTAAAGTGAAGTTTAGTTGTCTCGAAACAAATGGCCATTATCCACTTTGTAATTAATGTGATTTTCTTCTAATTCCTATATTATATATATATATATATATATATATCACTTTTGAATAATTGTGAATAGAAGCGTCTGGGTTCGTAGGAAATTTTGATTGCGTAGGAAATTTGTCCAGGTCCTCGTGAGGTCCTTGGTTTCTTTGTCCGCTGTTATTTTCATCATCGTTTCTATCTTCTTTGTGAAAGCGGTGTATTCGCCGTCGTTCAGTCTTGCAATTTGACAACCCAGTGATTGAATGATGCTCTCAGCATCTTGCAGTTTTGATTGGTTGTCCTCGATACCATTGAGCAATAAGCGACTTATAAGTTTATTCGTCGGTTTTTGGTTATTTCTTCTGCACTGCTTGAGGAATCGTTTTGGCACAACATCTGATTCTAAACACGATTTGAAGAACTTAATTCTTTCTAGTAGTTTGGCACGCGTACAGTTGGCTGCAGTATAAGTGTTTAGTTCCTTACGGGTAAAAGGCTGACCCCGCTCCTTGATAATCTTTATAATGTCCGTGCCTTTTAATGTTACACAGTATATTTATAATTAGGAAGAAAGAACACATTAATAACAAAGTGGATAAAGGCCATTTACTTCGTGAATACTAATCATCTCTTATACAATCATACATATTTATACATTTTGGGTTTTCAATTGATTATGCTAGTGGTAACAAATCTGACTCGTTTTTACTTTTGTTTCTTGTTTTGGCTAGTTGGTAAGTGTGTATGCGTTTGTGTTTGTGTGTATGCGTGTTTGCATGTAAAGGTCATTCTCGCAGTATTGCAAAGTGATGTCTGAGATCTGGTCATTATTGTTTTGATGGCTTGAGAATTAACCATTTGTGCGCATTGTTCACTGTTACATGTACGAGTGCTATTTTTCCCAGTGTAGTTGATCGTTTCACCTTGTTGCGCAAATTTATAATTTCCACATGGTAACAGCGCCAGTGTGGATTGCAGTGTTACCATGTGGAAATTATAAATTTGCGCAACAAGTTGAAACGATCAACTACACTGGGAAAAATAGCACTCGTACATGTAAAAATGTAGCATGACATCATTCAATTCAATATAAAACAGTTACATACTGTTTGTTGCGGAGAACTAATATATATGCAAGTATGCATAATGTGTTGCGAACCTAGTAACAAATTAGTTCTGTTGTGACCAGAAGGATAAACCAAAATCAGCATAAACGGAAAGTAAAATCTCATGCACATTCCTTTCGTGCTTACTCTAATTAGTCTAGTTAATCTGCTGTGGTTGCCTGATGCGATGAGTTTGCCTCTGTCCCAGTCTATTTCATGACCTGTTTCCCTTGAATGCCTAGCTAGATCTGATCTTTGAATGTGTCTGTATTTGCAAGCCGTTTTGTGTTCCCCTCTACGAACCTTTATCGGGCGCATGGTTTCGCCTATATACCTGAGCTTGCAATATTTGCAAGGTATCGCATATACTCCTGATGTATTGAGGGGTTATATTTTTTTATTTATGGTCAAGTAATTTATTGCCTATATTAAGCGTTTGTCTTAAAATAGTTTTGATAACGTTTTTAGCTGTATTCTATTATTTCTGCTCAATTTTGAACCAGGCAATACCATAATTTTGCTCTTTTCTCGTTCGGTTTCCTTCTTTACTTGGTTTATTATATTACCTTTAAATTTCAGCAACATCACCTTCATTTAACTCTCTATTGTAATTGTCTGATAGCCGTTTATTTTGAATATTTACTTTAATCTAATGAATTCATTAATATAATGGATTTATGAATGCCTATTTTCATTCCATATGAGTGGTTTGAGATGGGTTCCAGATTAAGTCACTTTCCTAAAGTTATCTCTTTCCCATGTGTGTCCATTCCATTTTATTTTCACATCCAGAGAGGGTAATTTATCATTATTATCTTTTTCTAATGTAAATTTTAATTCACCTAGCTATTTGACTAACTCTAGAAATTATCACTATGATTAAAAGTTAGAAACATTTCATCCAAGGATCTCACATACAAGTTTGGTTTGAAAGGAGATTTTAGCAACAGAACATTTTCAAGATCGTACATAAAAATAATAGGGAATGGGACCGATAATGGTTGCCAAATATGGTTACCTTTAGCTTATTTATAAATTTGTATTCGGAGCATAAAGTAGGAGGAGGACACAAATATTTAACATTTCCATAATACTTATTAACGTCATTTCTGGAAACTGCTAGACAAAGCGTCACACTTTCTAATGCTGCTTGTACGGGGACATTAGTATACATCGATAAAGCAACCAAGCTTGCTATTATATCACTCAGCATTAAATTATATCTACTAGTAATTTAAGTAAAATGATGTGTTCTTTAAAGTATAATCTTAAACATAAGTATAATTTATAATTCTATTGTATAGAAATTTAGACATTTTATATGTTGATGAATTTTGTACATTGCTTATGAAACTTCACTAAACCAGACTTTCGGAGGGACTATATCAGGTTGTATTAAATTTCTTTGTCCGTAGCCAGCCAATAAGATGCCTAACTCGATGCGTACTGGGGGCCTCGGACCCGAACTAAGCATTGTTTAATGTAGAAAAGGCAATTCATCGAGTGGACCCGTTTTATTCTTATCGGGCACTATTCACGGACTGTGAAATTTTCCACGGACAGGGCTCGAATCTGGGCATGTACATTTAACTAAAACCACTGTTGCTATTCGTACTATATTATTATTAAATTGGTGGATATTAATGAGTTAAGGTTATGTCAAACAATTTATAGTTTTCTAAAATTCGTAACCTGGAATAAATGTTTAAACACTCAAACTGAATATAATATAATCTTTATCGTTACCATTTATAGAATTTTAATCATATTTTTTAACATTAATTTTATTAATTTATCTTGATCGATAGGGCATGGTATTGTCGGTTCTGTTTAATTCCTATTCATTGTTATCAATGCCGCGTTTTGCGTACGCGGGTAATAGCTGTACACGGGCAGTTACACAAAGATCCGATTTATCACTATTTCCAATTTTGTTTTGTCTTTGATCGGGTTGACTCATTTTTACTTCAACTGGAAATGCGGTTCTATCACATCTTTGTTTACTGGCGACGTTTCGGTGCCTACTTTCCAGCACCATCATCAGGCAACACAACACTGATCACAATAGCAGATTTAAGCAAATGTGGTAACCTCGTTCCAAAACCATTCTATTTATATATATTTGACTCAACACTATTTTAATCCTAGAATTTATCTCAGTAACAAAACTCAATATATAACTTTTTATAATTAGCAGACCAATCATTACCTCACCTATACCTCATCTCAGCTCGTATGCAGAATATTTTAGGGGAGAGAGACAGTATCGAACCTTTTGTTATTTGTTATAACTGTTTTCTACTATGTCACGGTAATCAAAATTTAAAAAATGCTAAAACTAAAACCTTGACTATCATATACTGTATTTTATTTAAAGCCGGGAACTCTAATGTATACAATGGTGTGTGAGGTATTGCGCACATAGCAACAAATTAGTTCAAATATGGAGCAGCAAGTTACGTAGATGGATGGAGAGTGAATGTTATAGCGACGCTTAGGTGAACGATTAAAGAGAGAAAGATAGAGATAGTCTGGACAAATAACGTTTTTCAAAAAACTAATCGTAAGCACAATGCGAAGTTAATCAACTATTGGAAATAATTGCATAAGAATATTTGCTCATATGACTAAAATAATTCATTATATCTATATACATATATATCTAAATATAATATCGTAACACCTTTATATATATATATATATATATATATATATATATATATATATATATATATAAAGAGAGAGAGAGAGGATGTTAGATAGTATTAAGTATAGACCAATTTCTATTCTTATTATATATATATATATATATATATATATATATTCATTAATTTTTATTTTCGTACTTTTTCTGATTCTACATCGTGCATATCTTTTTCTTCGAAGAGCTCTCTGATTTGTCATGGTTAATTTGCATTATTTTAATCTCATTTTTCAATGTATTTGTGCATATATTGTTATAATATATGACAACTTGATCGTATTTATCAATTTTAGAAAGAGGAACACAAAAGACTAACTAAACCACGTGGAACTATCAATTTGGAGGTATGAAATCACTGCAAATTAATTATTATTTTTCTGTAATTAATGAATTAACTTAACATAAGCGTTTTTAGTAATGGATTTTTCCTCGTGTTGTCATAAGTAATTTTTTTGTGAATTACATACCTTATTATAAAAATAGTTTGCTTTTAAAAACTTAGTGTGCCGTTATATGCCCTTCGGATGAAGATTCTCAGACATTCACTATTCACCCGACAAGTGGTGAACTACTTAAACTGAGAGGTAAGTTTAATTTATTTTTTATAATCATAATGTGTGATGGATTATCTTAATTTAACACTGGAAATTTTTATTTAAAAAAATGTATAGACTGCTAGATACTGCTTGGTGTGTAGAAATACTAACTATGCAATAATGTATTAGGTGTTGCGTATCTAGTAACAAATTAATTTAAATATGACCAGATGGATAAACCCAAGACAGCATGACCGGAGAGTATAATCTCGTGCATATCCGTTTCGTGCTTCCGTTCATGTTGTCCGGTTTATCCTTCTGGTCACAACTGAACTTATTTGTTGCTAGATGCGCAACACACTACAAAATTGCATATATATTTTTTCTCCGTCACAAACGGTATCTAACGGTTATATATTTTATTAAATGATGCAATGATTAAAGCGAAATCTGATAAGTGATATTGATCAATGTCTGAGTGTATGGATTTGATGGACTAAAAGGTGTTCAACAATAGTTGTCATTCTCAATTTTGGTAAATTTAGCATACTTTGAAATCCACTATGTTGGTGCCATGTACATTTTCGGTAACAAAATATTGGTATCTGGTACTGATAACATAGCTATAGTGTTGGTATCCGTTACAGACTTGGTATATATATTATATAGAGTGAATTGGCTTTGAAGTCGCGTTGAACTGTCCTACTTTCTCACATTCCTCACAAAAATGTTTTGTGGGTAAAGGGCGTATTACCGACTCCTACTGATGGGTCACCAGTAAGCACGAAATTATTCTTTCGGTTCATGCTGTTTTTGTTCTATCCTTCTGGTCATATTTAAACCAATAATTTACATAGATGCACAACGCCTAATACACGATTCAAGATGTATAGACTATATTCTCTTTTAAGTAGTTTTCTTTGTGAGAAGTAGTTGACAACTTTTACTATAGCTTTTCTTTAAATAATGTTACGTTTTCTCACTTAAAGCGGTTGACGCAAAAGAACGTCAGAATTGGGTGAACCATCTCAGAAGTGTTGCTGAATACTTCAAATCAACTGATTCTTCCGTAATTTTGAACTCCGTAAGTTCTTAACATTTTGGTTCTTTTTATTAAACATACTACTTTATTTGTGCATTTTGATCTTTTTTTGCTAACTTCTGCCTTGACTTATGTAGCTCGTAATGTTAGCAACTTACAGCAGTCTTAATTTATTACCCTATTTACCCCATGACCTACATTTAAGTACTTGAGACAGCAGATCAGGATTTCCTAATTGAAGATGTTTCTTGGTGACTTAACAGGTATTTACGGACATATTCTCAAGCGAATTCGCCTCTTTTCAACTCTTGCAGATGTGGTCTAGAATTATACCTAAGCTTTACTTGCTTCCCTTCCGAATACGAGAATGCTCTAATTTCTTTGCAGTTGTAACATCCGCCTTCTCAGGTTCGGAGAAGAACCTATATTACATTATTTTCTTGATTTCTTATTGGCAATTGTGCTATTTATGCTGGTCATTGTCGCCTAGACGTATTTACCAACTTTCTCTTTCATTTTATCTTAAATCTTCATATATGAGATAAACTTGGAACAAACTCATGATCTACCTCTTCATTTAAAAAAATAAATACCTGAGTATGCTTTCATATCTAAATCTGAACCAGACCCTCCTCTTCATACATCATTCATTTAACAATATTTTACTTTAAATTATTTTTATTTAATTTTTAGTAGTAATTACTTTAATTATTATTAATCACATTTGTTCGATTTTTTATTTTTCTTGCAGTTATATGGAAGTTAACCATCAGTTGTTATAGGATGTTGTATTTCTGTCTGAGATGATGATTACTATGCACTTAACAAACTAATTGATATTGCAAATAATTGCTGTTTACTTCGAAAATAGTTATCTTTTTCATATTAAGCTATTGACTAGGCTCACTTCAGCTACCAGACTGGTATAATGCTTAAACTGGCTTCTATGAAAGTGCTCTAGGCATAAAATAATCACCGTAAATATCCTGTACGATCTTGTGCTGAGCTATTTTCGTGTTATTTGAATTGTAAACTTTAAATGGAATTAGGGAATTAATTATATATGTAATATATTTTATTACAGAAAATGTAGCCGAAGCAAGAAAGCACACGCAGAAGTACACAAAGATGCAGAAAAGAGTCACAAATTTATATCCAATTAATGCAAAAAATCTATTTAATATAACTGTCCGTCAGTTCTTTATAGATTTTTGCTGTTTTATCTTTCTGTTTTGCTTCTAACAATACTAAGAACTCCGCTAGTTTTGGATCTAGATTTGTAAACAACGTGTTCGGTCATTGAACAGTGTTTATTCATTTTGCCCTTGTTTTGCTCAACAAGGTTGTGAATTTTGTCAAAATTTTCCAATCTCAAATGTTCGTGGATTGTACTCAGAAGTAATCGGGAAATCCTGACTGTTGATAACATTTTAATTAAAATTTTGTTTTATGGAAATTGTAACTGCGTTGAAATAAATAACACGAATTTTCGGCTTTTGCTGGCACAAGCTGATAGGCAAATTAAAACGTAAAATTATTTTTATTGCTATTTTTGTTTTTTTTAAAATAAAGGCCAAAAAAAGACATTTAAAAAGTAAATGATACTTTTCAAAATAAAAAGACTGTTTGAAAGCATTTTAATCGGCAAAATCCTCAACTTCCTCTGTCAATGCATCGTTCAAAACTAACACTTTCCATATACTTTCAAGTCTTTTAAAATGCTCCTCGGAATGTGTACTAAATAGTTAACTTCCAATTCAATGGCCACTGTTTCATGGAGGACGAGAAAATGGCAATGGGTAATTCTTTAGGATGTCTACTAGCAGATTATTATATGTGCTATCATGAAGCCTCAAAATTTCAACCAGCTTTCAATCCGTAATTATAAATGGTGATATAATAATAAATGACTTACTTAGAGTTACGAATTGTGTGTTTCTTCAAGTTTAGTTTGCGAGCGTGTAAGTCCTTATTCTATTATACTACCATTCATAGAGCTGGTAATTTTGAGTCAAGTCGAGGGTAGCTTAAAGGAAAGAACAGTCTAGAAGCAGAAGCAGACTGGCAGAACATCAATTATTACAGTGCAGTCCGAATTTAAAAAATTAAACCTATCCAATTTACCTGACAGAATAAATCTGTGGGAATTTCAGGGCAAAAGGCTAACAGTGTTAAAAAAAGATTTATTAGCATATAGATATCCTAGACAATTTATTAAAACAACCGGGAATTATGGTTCACTACATCAAGTTTGCAAAATTGATATAAATGTAAATTTTTTTAACCAGTCGCACAACAGCAAAATTACCGTCTGTCGCACATACTGACGTGTTTCAGCCCTCAACGATTATTTTAATATTAAGAGGGCAAACTGCCAGACGCGGATTATATCACAATGCATATGTATGGTATGTAAACTCAGATATGCAGCTATCAGTCCTCATAGACCGCATTCATTATATTTGAATGGAAATGTTTGTTGGAAAGTTTATATGCGGTCATGTATGTTGCATGTATATACATGTTACTATTACACAATTATCGCCTGTGCTAGTGGAGATAAAAATTATTGAAATCAAATTTTCGAGATTTTGATAAACACCAATGTCACAAAATCATTTACACTGCACCCATTGCATAATATATATATTCATAGTACGGTTTCCATGGCCCAGAAAGAATATATTTTATCTGATAGAAAACGTTTCGTTCTCGTATTGTTCTGAAGTATCTACAAATGAATATCTCCTTATATATAATTTGAAAGACCAAAATTGTAATCATGGAGAGAGTGAAATGGAGGAACAACCAATCAATTGCGTGCATCACCTCCAGCTTAAAATTAATGGTCGACCATGCCTTTTCTTCTTCCATAAATCCGGCTGCAGTTTGTTTGTTCTCAAAGCTTTGTATGTGGATAACTCCTTAAAATTATTGCATTTAGTAATTATCTTAAATATTCTAGGATAGCTATTAAACATTAGATCGTTTATTGCTTTAGTATTTTTGCCTTTTGAATATCAGCTTCACGTTAGAGCCTGAGGA
Organism: Eudiplozoon nipponicum; assembly: GCA_029291075.1. Lineage (NCBI taxonomy): Eukaryota > Metazoa > Platyhelminthes > Monogenea > Mazocraeidea > Diplozoidae > Eudiplozoon > Eudiplozoon nipponicum. Next base: position 24,688 of record JAQBSW010002299.1, read on the forward strand.
AGTTGATTGTCTGCCTTTTTTAGTTGTTCTGCTGAAGTAAGGCACTAATAGTAAATTAAATAGAACAATTTACCGTAGACCAACCTAGTCTGCAAAGTATTTGCATTATAGCAGTTTCGTGCATTTCAATATAAATTACCAACAGTTCACGGCTTTTTTCAAGAATTTTCTGGTTGATCAGTCCATATTCAAAGGCAACGAATATACTAAGGCAACAAACGATTTAATCTCTAATGTCTATCGTAGACAATTAACTATGTCAATTATTTAAAGGGGAAGTCAACAGAAAAAGATGTATTTCTGACCAGAAAAGAAAGCAGTTTTCCTAAATTTCCCATTTAAAGTTTCCCAGTTTTCCACATTGCACAAAAGTAAGTTGAAGCGGAATTAACTTTCACATTTAATGCTGCTTAACACATTTGCTTTGACCAATCAAAGACAAGCAACCGCTAATATTGACATCAAATATTATTTTACAATATACATACGCAAGTTGTCGATCAACTTACGTAGGCCGATCGACCAAACGGTTAATTACTAGAAAGAGAGAACATTGCAGCTTAAACACCTGTTTAAAATCAAATGGTGATTTCACGTCTGCAATTGTGCAACACATTGTTGAAACTTCACACGTATGTTCTCCAGACGTAGCATTTAAGATAATTACTAAATGCAATAGCAACATACGAAGCTCTATATATAACCAAAATTCAGACGGATTTATACTACAAGGAAGAGCATGTTTAGGAATTGAGCTTGAACTGGAGGTGATGCGCGCAATTGATTGGTTTTTCTCTTATTTCACTTTCTCCACGTTTGCATTTTTCTATTTTGTTTGCTCTATAAAGAGATGTACATTTAAAGATATTTGAAAAGAATATTAAGCTTACCGGTTCCTGTATCGATAATTTTTAAAAATATTTTTGCACATGGAAAGTGTATCATGCACATTTTATTTATTCTCGCATTCCAGAGAATATATATATATATATATATATATATATATGTAATGCCACTTGACTTGGAATATTACACAGTGTATTTTAAGGATGAGAAGAAACATTTAATAATAATGGGTTGTCTGTTGTGGATATTGACCGGTTTATTTATAGAATGTTGAACTGGAAATAATAATCTTTCACTTATATGTATTCTTAGTTTTCATTTGATTATGTGGATGAGAACTTGTCTGATTTTCATTTTTCTAGTTCTTTTAAGTGGTTAATTACAAGTTGATTTGTGCGTGCGTGAAAGTTTTGGTCTGTGTTTATGTGTACCTGTTAATATATTTTGACAATTCTTATTGTGTTACAAAGTGATGTTTAATATCTGGTCATTCTTTTATTGATAAATAGAGCTCAGGAGAGATCTGGACATATTTCAGGTTAAATCAAAATTTCATTCTTATTCTTATTTGTTCGTCTACAGTTTAAAAAAATCTATACTTTCAAAACATCAGAATGAACTACTCTCCTTAGGAGAAAAATTCTATATCATTAATTGAAACCTAAAAGCATATGACACTTATAACAAGCTGGCTGGAACTGAAAAATTCTCCAATGAATTGACAAAAAAGCATCGCCCCAGAAGCAATCAATTGGTAAGGACTGAGAGGTGATATATTTAGCGCACATTAGAAATACAGAAAAAAATTCAAAGGCAGCTAATTCTTTTAAAAAGAAACTTATAGACGAAATAACAAAATTAGAATCAGATGAAACTTTACGACTTGCCACACCCGACAAAGGATCAATAGGTTCCATACTTGAAGGCGATGCTTATAGTGTCCATAACGATAGCATAATTGATTAATCAAAATTCAAACCAGATTAGAAACAGAAAAATGACTCAAGATATGCTGAATCAAGAATAAATGCTGCAATTTAATGGCTGATTTCTAAAACAGATCAGGATCGATAAAATAATTCAAAAGACGAAACCTGTCGGAATAAACCATGTCAGGCTCTATGGCAATCCAAAAACTCATAAAAAACTTAACAGTCTCAGGAGCTCCTCCGATGCGGCTCATTATTCCAACGATTAATGCACCGCAACATAAACCAGCTTAGTTTCTGGAGAGGAAAAACACCCAAGAAAAGAAAATGGACTCATTTGATGTTTCGTCCTTATTTACGTACATTCGCATGAGGAAAGCGACTATCTTGTGTGATATGATTAAGAATTAATTTCAAGACTTTCCTGTGTACATTAATGATCCGAAAGATAAATTCTGGACAGTACGTGATGAGTTCACAATGAGGACGAGACCAGTCTACCGGATGAATTACCTTTTCTACACTGTATACTACTTAGTTTATACTGAAAAATGTATGTACATAATGGATCAGGTGATTATATCAAGATCTCAACATTGGTTATAGTAATAATAATTACATGTACAAAAACGTGTAATTTGCAATTAAAGATAAATATTGCTGACAGTTTAATAGTGTAGCTATAGGGATCTGTACTGGATCTCTCCTGGCAGATGTATACAAGCATCATTGTGAACAAACAAGCCTGAAATACATAATTGACCAGAGCATACTTTACAAAAGGTAGAAAGATTGTCATCTCAGGAGTACTAGACCCAGCCGAAATCATAAAACAAGCCATTGAAGCCAATCCATGTATCAAAATCATTCGCAATTTGGCGAAGAACAACACTTTTTACTTCTTGGACATCCAAATCACTCGAGAAGAAAGTGATAATTTGGCTCTGGCAATAAATAGACTGTCAATTTCCACCGGGCAATACACCCATTAAACAGTAGTATGCAAAAATCTCAAAAAAAGTATCTTATTTAACTACCCATCAGTCCAAATCAGTATGTGCTGCTCTGGACAAAAGAGCTACGCTGCTTAAAGAAACTTTAGTTAAAAAAAGTACATGAATCGCTTTGTAGATATCAATATCCGGCAAATTAAAGGCGACCTAACAGCCACAAAAATTTCACCGCGTTTATATCGAATTACTAATGACAATTTTTCTGCAGCACACACAGAATCACGTGGTTGGAAGCCAATGATCTGTATCTAATTCTCCAAAAATCCTTCATAGTTGACAAATTTTCATGTATGTACGATAGCATATATATGTTGGACGACCAAAAAACACTTGATAAACAGAATCAAATATTATACATGGCAAAAAGGCCTGACATCTCCAGGCAATTCCTATTTGGGATCATATATTTTAACAGTTCCCAGTTTTACACATAGTCAATTCCGAAAAATTATTTTAATTACACAAAGCCCTTTTTGTTAAACAAAATCATCCGAGCTAAACATTCAAAAGTAACACTAACATTATATTTCTCACGAGTGACTTCTAATCACGTAATTAAATATCGATTTTCGTGCATGCAAGCCAGCTCGAATACTCATTAAACCGGCATCAGGAAACGCTCGATGTGATTGACAGCAAACTAAATAAAAATGTCTGCACAAACGGCATGTCTATTATCGTTAAAAGTGACAGAATAGAACAGCAGTATAAGCGATCAACACTGCATTCATTTAGTAAAAACTCAATCCATCAAAAGAAGAATAACAAGATTCCAACTATAACTTTTTAATACAATAAGAACGGCCTCTAGACGCGCACAAACACAGAAGAACACGCACTCACAAATCAACATACAATACCAAAACCACAAAATGAAAATGGGATTTTACATTCTTTCATTTATAAACATCCTAGGTTTTAATTTGATTATGCGGATGGCAACTTGTCTGATATTCCGTTTTAATTTTTTACTCTGTTTCATCATCATCATGTCCAGCCACACAAAAGTCAAGTGACTAATGTTTCACTGCCATATAACCATAAGGAGTGAAAAAAAGTATATAAGTGAATTTAGACAAATTATTATTGAGATTTACGAGAGAGAGAGGGGGGTAGAGAGAGAGAAGGAATACCTTGCTACTATGAGTAAATTTATCAGGATAACTCACAGAAATGAGGCAAACTAAACCTCTCCACAACACCATTATGGCCAAGTTAGCATTCGGGCAAGGCGACATCAGCAATATAGCTTCCTTGCGGATTTCACTGTATCACGTCATAAGCAAACCAAACCTCGCAGCTAAATTTGCCCTACCAAAAAAAGAAAGTTACGAAGATGATTCTACTAGACATCTGCAACAAGATCGCCACTGAGCTCGATTCGATGCCATATGGCTAAGGGTTTCTAACCATGAACTGTAATGCGCACGATGTCCCCATCCCGGCAGACGAGTGGGTCCTTTACTACCCAATTTGGATGTAAGTGACTTCAATTGTTTCTGCCATGTCAAAATCTGCCCACCTTGTTTCTTACGCCAATTTGGTGCTGGATGAGAGAACAGAGCTCTATTGGTCAATCGAAATGAGGGCATACGCAAAACGTGACCGAGCCAACGAAATTAATGGAGCCTTATTTGTTTTTCTAACGACGAGCACTTATTGTCAGATCCAAAAATACGTCTACGGATGTCAACGTTAGTTATTCGCTGTTGGTAACCAACATGTGCTATACCTGTCAAACAACGATGATCGAATGCCTGTAAGCGTCTCAGATCATCAAATCTGAGAGGCCAAGTTTCACCAGCGTATAGTAAGACTGCGCGTACAGATGCATTGTAAACACGACCTTTAAGACAAAGTGAAATATTGGCGTTTCTCCATAAATGACGAAGGTTCGAGAAAGCTACTCTAGCTTTCGCGATCCGTATTCTCACCTCGTCGGACATATTTCCTACGTTATTGATAGAGCTCCCAAGATATGTAAACCTGTCGACTATGTCAAGATCTTCATTCTGCAGTCGCAACGTTGGAGTGAGTGGTGGGTGATCCTGTTACAGTATCTTACATTTAGAGGGTGCGAATTTCATACCGAAAGAAGGAACAACGTCTGTTAATCTATTTAAGGTGGTCTGGGCAGCATGCTGATTGTCGAATAATAGTACGATATCGTCCGCATAATCAAGATCGACTAGTTTATCTCCCGGGAGAACTTCAACTCCAGCGTCCTGAATGTGTGGGACAGTGTTGTTCATAATAGCATCGATTACAAAATTAAACAAAAATGGGGAAAGTGGACAACCTTGACGAACACCACTGCTGGTTGTAAAGTTGTGCGTTAATTCGTTGTAGACCTTAACGCGACCAGATGTATTTGTGTAGAGAGCTCGTATAATATTAACAAATTTTGTGGGCACAACGCTTTTCGACAAGATATGGAATAAAACATTGCGATCCACCGAATCAAATGCACCCTTGAAGTCTAGAAAGACGGCTATTGTGGAACGGTGATATAAATGTCTCTGTTCGAGAACTTGCCTTAGCTTAAAAATATTATCTGTACAACCTCGTCCTGCGCGGAATCCGGTCTGTTCTTCTCTTGTATGTGATTCACGTGAAGCGCTAAGACGACGTAGGATAATCGAAGCAAATAACCTTGATACGACCGGAGTCAAACATATACCACGATTGTTATCGCACGAATTACGATTGCCTTTTTTGAAGGTGGGAATGATGGTCGACTCATTCCAGTCAAGTGATACGGTTTCCTCATTCCATATAGTATGAAAAAGTTTGGTCAACGCTCCTGAAATTATATCGCCATCATCCTTAAACAATCCCGGAAGTAAATCATCGGGGCCTGCGGCGCTTAGGAGACTAACATTCCACACTGTTGATGCAGACGTTCTTTCGGAAATCGGAACTGACCCTGGTGGCCAAGAAAATTGATCTCTAAAGTGTTCAGCCCACCTTTCAAGACGACTTATTTTATCGGTTACTAATTCGTTGTTACTATCATTTGTCGTTTCGCTAACTTGTAACTTTCTCGGGCCTGTTGCGCGGATAAGTTGGAACAAACAGCAACTATTACCTGACGCGAAAGCTACTTCCATTTCTTCAGCCTTTCTGTTACAAACGTTTTCTAGATCGCCTTTTAGACTGCGCTTAAGTTGGCGTCTTATATTGCGACGGGTATTATTATGAGTCGAGCCAGGTGGAATTTGGCGCCTTATTTCGAGTATCTCCATAGATTTTACAGAGAGCCAGTGATTATTTCTACGGGGGCCTGCTATGCCACATACAGTAGTACCTGCATTGTGCATAGTGGAACTTATCTTGGACCAAAGTATATTCGGATTTTCGCTATTCAGACCAGTTAGATTAGCCTTTAGAATATTTTCATAGTTTTGTCGGAAGGACGGTTGTTCGAGTTTGCCTACATCAATTTGGGGTTTATTCTTAATTATTTTCCCGGAAAATTTTAGAGCAAATCTACAACGGATAAGTGCATGGTCCGAGTCGACATAAGTGTTCCAAAAAGAGCGACAATCCTGGATGCAACCACGCCATCTATAACTAATTGCTACATGATCTATTTGAGTCCACCGTTGTCCGGGTGCTGGAGGACGCCATGTAGCACAACGTCTAACACTACGTCTGAAATTTGTACTACTTAAATATAGTCTATGTTCAGCGCAGCTATCCAAAAGCCGTTCACCATTATCATTGCGAGTCGAGCTTAGAGTGTATCTTCCACCTAAATGAAATTCTGTGTTACTTAAGCGACCAACTTGAGCATTCATGTCACCCATAACCAGGACTATATCCGAACTTCGTGCTTTACTTAGTAAGGAGCTTAATTCGGAGTAAAAAGCGTCCTTGCTTTCTTCTGTGCTGCAATCGGTAGGAGCATATGCAGATACAACGAAGAGGCAACGATGATAACGGTTTTTTGCTTTGATTTTAGTAGATGTATTTAAACGTGCCGCACACAATCGACTATTTAAAGGGATCCATTCAATTAAGCAAGCTTCAGCTCGCGCGCTAAGGGCAATACCAACGCCCCATTTACCGGCTTGAGAGGACTCTGTGGAACCAGATGTTCGAAGCCAATAACGCGTAGATAGGGATGGTGCAACTAGTTCTGTAATACACGTAGGATCCTGTATTCTGGTTTCAGATACGCAACATATGTCGATTTCTAATTTATCCAACGTACGAGCAAGAGATTCTTGCTGTCCAAGTTGTTTTAATGTTCGCACATTAAATGCGCCTACGTTAAAACCTAACTTAGATTTAATGAATGATCGTCTACTAGAACCATTTTCGATATTTGGCAACCTGGTATTGGGCTCAGTGTTATGATCTAAACCAACCATATTTATAGTATCTAAAAGAGTGTTATTGTTAGATTGAGAAGAGGAAGGGGAAGGAAAGGAAGCAGAATCGGAGATAGAGTTGCCTGCAGTAGCCTGTTTTCGCTTATCCACCCTGCACGGCTCAGCAGATAAGGCGACCCTTTTTATACTGTTTAGGCTGATTTGTAAGTGTATATGCGTGTGTCTGTGGGCGTGTATTGGTCATTCTCATTGTATTGCAATGAGATCTGGTTACTCCTATGTTAATGAATTTAGATTTAATCAAACGTTCGCTTTAATGTTATACCTTGCGCATTGCTGTCCTTATCTTTTATTTTTAATTCTTCTTTTATATTGTGCGGGACAATTGATAGCACTCGTAGATCGGTAAAATCTTGAATCCTTTATATTTCAAGGTGCCAAGATTTTGTTTGGCCTCGATTGATAAGTTTTCACTTGTCCCTTCATTCTGAATCCGTCCATTAGCTGCTTATCTGATAATGATATTGGAACCCTATTTTCTGAATTCTTTTGGATAGTTTCGTGTATACGTGTGAGTATAAGATAATAGGTATTAAGACTGGATATTAGAGTAGACAATAAAAAATACTTTAGGAAGTGAAATAAATATAAATAGTTCTGTCTTGAATGTGAATACCAAATTTTTTTGAAGTTTTTCCTGTGGGTATAATTTCATTCCTAAAAATGTTGATAAAACTTTTGAACGTTTAGGCCTGGCACCTGTCGTTTTATATAAAGAGCTTCATATGTATAATTTTTCGGATTTTTATTTTATAGATTTAAAAATTGTTAAAGTTAACTGGTTTCCTCGTTTCATACGTATAGTCGGAGATAGATGATTTTGTTGATGGTGACAAGCTTTTATAAATCAATTTCTGCGGTAAATGTTGCTGGATTCTGTTGGTCAATAGCTTCTTCGTACGTCCAATATATCTTGCCGTACATACCAGAGAAATTGTAGACTGAGAATGATTTGAAGAGAACAGGCAATTGATCCTTTGCATCCAACCTAATGATTCTCTGTGTACTGAATTTATGTTGTTCTACACATGGGAAAAACTTTTTTAATGATTCTTTTTGATCGCTGTGCAATGATTGAGGTCAGTAAGTAGCCTCTAAATGGTATGTTTATGAAAACCTGCTTGACGTCATCCTCTGTAGTGCGAATCTGACGTTGTTTGATGTTGACATATATAAACCGCTCTGGATAGTTTTTCATTAGCAAAATTTTCCCTAGGTAGCCTAGTTCTTCCTCGGTCTTGTGTTCAGAGCTGATCCTCCTAGTTCTGTTCGCTAGAGCGGTAACTAGGTTTATTTTGTGAGATTTTGGCACATTGCATTTGTAGTAAATGTATTGCCCAGTGAAAATAGATTTTTTATGTTTTGCCAATGTCAAATCACTAATTTCTTCTCGAGTGAATTGGATGTTCAAGAAGGGACAAGTGTTGTCATTCTCTACCTCGAGAGTGAATTTGATGTCAGAATCGACTCTATTGGCTTGCTTGAGGATTTCAGTTTGGTCTACTGCGTCTGGGATGAACATATACATGTTGTAAGATGTACACTGGTCAATTATTTTTCTTTTCTCGTTTGTTCAAGATGGTGTATATTCACATCTGCCAGGAGGGGTGTAATGCAACATCCCTTAGCTGTACCATTGAACTCACGGTAATATTTCTATTCAATATTTAAATTGTACGCCTTTAATACATGCTAGAATGTCTTTGACGTCATTGGTGTCCCTAGGAAAATCTTGAAACTTATTGTTATTCAGGTCACAAAAATCGTCGTTTTTTCCAATGTAATGTTGGTAAATATGGATGATAAGTCAAGCGAAAAAATTTGTTTTGTAGGACGTTTCCGCTCTTCAGTTCATCTGCTGGCTCTAAAGAGTCCTTGATGGTTTTCGTGTTTATGATATTTCGTAATGGTTAATGTAGTTTGCAGAGAAATTTAGCCGATTTACGTTGCGATGCATTGATCATTGACTAAAACAAGGCTTATTTCCAATAGGCTTGAGGCCTGAAGACTTGGAATATGGCAGTGCATGTATCCCAAGTTAATTACAAATTTACTAGGTTTATCTTTTATTTAAAGAACGCACCTAGTATTTGCAATATACAACAACAGAAGAATAATTGTGCGCGCGGGTGCAGAATGCGTTGTCCAAGGTCGTAAAATGATGATTACTTTTTAAACGTTAAATATACCTCTAAGTCATGAATGTAAAATTCTGGTACGTACGGAATCTGTAAATGGCTTTATGTCACAAGAATCGAACTTTTAAACTATCAATGATTATCTGGTGACAAATAATAGGAAATTACCGCGAAAGTTTAATGGCATGGTGAAACTCTGTATTCCACACCTAGCTCATTCAACAAACCTTGTCTAAGCTAACTAATGCTACATTATTGTGTCGGTTGACTCAGGAGGCAAAAGCCTCGCTTTTCACATGTTGATACCAAAACATTGAATTTTTCATCAAAGAAAATGTCAATTGGTACAAACGCTCGGATGCAGACATAGGAAAAGCAGATAAACGCTTCATTAACAATGCGAATTGCACTTTCACGGATGCCTAGTAAGACCATACTGTCACTGGGAAGAAGCAACTAGCGGTACCCTGGACTCTACGTAGGTTTTATATATTTTGTCATTGGTGGCCCTATAGAGATCTTTACCGATCAAAAAGTTATTTTGCATTCGTGTGCAGTAGGTATTGAGAAGAAACGCGAATACCGGGCGATTGAAGTGCTCGAGGAATACGATCGCCTGGATATCGAAAACTGTACAGCCGAAGCTCTTAGCAGAATTGCGGCTGTTCAGATATCTCGATGATCAAGATCTTCGAGACAAATGGCGCAAATGCCCAATGCCTGGAAATCACTCACAATAAAATACTGTTAACAAGGTCGTGTCATATGGAGCTTTTTTCTCGTGAAATTGGCTTTTATTCGCGAGGTCCATGCGATCAGGACTGATAGCTTTTTTAACATAAAACAGCCGTTCCCGTACGGAGTGACTCATCGAACATTAAAATGGAGATTGTGTTGGCCGGCTATAGTTACATATGTTCGAAGCTAGTGTCAAAATTGAACCACATGGGAGTGTTTCAAATACAGAAAAGGTCACTGCTATTGCTTTCAATGTTAAATCCCGAAATAATTTTCCACATTTCGACTCGGTGAGTTCGCTACCTGTTGCGCGTTGCGGAATGGCATAGGTGCTCTATATGGTTGATACAGTTACCCGGGTGATCCAGTTTTGATTTTTTAAATCTCAACAGAAAAACTAAGATGTTCAGAAGATCGCTAGTTTAGTCTATCTGATGCACAATATATTTTTACAGTAAAGTTGTATAGTTTAAATTGAAGGAATTTTATCAGGATTGCGAGAACCTTCATATTAAGACTAATTATACGACTGAGCGCGCGTACTGTACTGTGAAAGTGGTTCTGTGATTTTGGTACACGAGGCTCCTAGTTTCTGGTTCTCGAGTTGGCCTTAAGATCGACAGTATCAACAGCTACAAGCTTTATTCGGGCAGCCAAGATCTATGGCTCGCGGATACGCCTGAAGATGTGTTCATTGCCCTGGCGACTCAAGATCACTGCACAGTAGGACATGCAAGTGCGCTTACAAAAGATAACTTAGGCCTTTTGTGTCAACTTGCAACAAATCTGTGCTTAGAGTCCGACATTACTTTCATCTACAGGTCGGGGACTACTTCATAAAGTCTAAGGTGGAACCCACGGTGCTACACAATGCTAATTCTGGTCCGTATCGTGTGCATATAGTGGAAGAGGAGCGCAACGCTATTTTCCCTACGGGACCTCTCTGGTGCTATCCAATCATTTAAGTAAGATTCGAAAAATATCTGAAAGATGAGGTATTTTCATGGCCGCATTTTAGGCCGCGAAAACGAAAATAGCTTTCTGTGAAGCTGAACGGAATTCCAGATTATTTTCGCATAGTGGGAGAATGTAAAACATTACTAAAGACAGCAGCCGAGTATCTGGAAAGAATGATAAATAAATAATTATTATTTGAATTTATATTTCTATTTTCATCGAAGCTTCAACGCTTTGTGTTGACGTTTCGACTTCGAAAAATTTGTTTAAAATCTATTACAAGCACAAAAAATAAATTAATTATAGAGAAGACTAAAATAAGACAGGTTTTTTTTATTTCCAGGTGAATAAGTTACATAGCATAAAAGAGTTTAATGAGCGATCGAGTTTTGAAAAAGGACGAAGATTTGAACCAGATTTGTTAAAGCCTAAAGCGCCTAGGAATTTGAATACCTTAACCTTGAGATATTGATATTTTCTAAAGAAGAAATAAATTTATTTTCAAATCATCTTAAAGGAGAACAACTAGAAATATTTAACCGTGGTCTAAATACTGCAATTCCTATGGAATGCTCACCTAAGAACAAGGTTATTACGGAAGCTGTAAAAAAAAAGCTATTTTATTCAATGATTTTATTAGGGTCACTAAAGTATAACTGGATGGCCAAAATTTCCAAATATAAGAGGCTTCAACATTACTAAAATTATCGTTCTCATGGACCACGTTCCAGTTCCCTTGTTATTATTAACGATCTCCCATTGTTAGTCACCTTCCCTCTCACATATTTAATTCTACAATTAATTTGTGCCTTATTTTTAATTATCGAGCTAGATGGTCTTTGTTGCAATATAAGAATGTTTGTTATTATAGTTCATTTTTTTTCAAAAATAAACAAAATAGTTAATTGTTGTAAATGAACTATTGGCTAGCAATGGAGGAATAGCCGAGAGATTTGTGAAAAGAACATGACGATGATGGGAACAGAGCATTGAGATATTGAAATAATAAATAAGAAAGCTTTATTTGATTACATATAAGCTGCCCCAAGAGCGTATAACACACAAGTTCAACATTAACGATATTTTGAAACGTGTTTCTGCTTTTTTGATCGAGTGTTGCGTTGTAGTACATAAATAAATATTATACTCACATCCATTAAATACCACTATGCGTTCCATTTCCAAGATGCGAAGTTTTTTGGTGCAATTAAACATTAGCATTGTCATTTTATACTACTAACTGATATGGAAAATCTGAACATTGCTCAAGAATAAATTCGCTTGCAATGGGCGACCTGGTGTTCATTTACATCTCACGCATAACTTCGAATTTCATGGTTATGCGGCAGTGAAGTATCAGTGTTTTGTGTTGGTGTAACGCTGTGTAGTAGCATAGAAAAAGTATTAAGAATAATAATAATAATAATAATATTAGTAGTTGTAGTAGTAGTAGTAGTAATGCATCGTCCAGAAATGGAAAAAATGAATTCGAATTGAAGATATCCATTCAAGGGATTATGCATTAGGAAGGTAAGTCTAAAACAGATTATAAATTGTTACGTTTTAAGAAAGAAGTAGTAACTAAGAATGAGATTGGTCTAAAAGCTGCAAAATGTGGAACAACGGTCTTAATGAACCGGTCAAACTACGATTAAAAAAATGTATAAAATACCGAACAATAACGAGGTATAGAAAAAAATATTTAAGACTCAACAGACAAGTTACAGGATGAGCATAAGTTCTTGGTAAATGAAATCGTTGTCAGAAGAATTGGAGAAAACACATGGTGACTCACTTATACAAAGAGCTACGATCCAACTAGGGCGTATCGTTTAGTAATAGTGCATAAGGAAGGAGAACCACTAATAATGATTTTAAATGTCTAAAATTCAGCGACTTATTAGAAATATATGCCCATATGAATAATACCTATTCGGGTATCCTATTAAATGTGGTACGAAAATAAACATTTTGAAATTTTTGATATGGATTAATGTATAGGACAATGGCCCATAGTCAGAAATTTCCGGCCTGACGAACGGAAGGCACTAGGTAGTCAGTCAGGAAATCTTAGCATGAACCCTGCAGCGTCTTATGGGATAAAACAATCATCCTTTTTCATGTGAAGCCTCGAGTTTCGTTTAACTACGCAATAATACTTAGAATTAAATGAGTGGTGACGGAATAAGAACAAGCCTGCCAGACGCGAAGGGAAGGTTTCGGCTATTGAAGGTATCTTTTCCCATTGGCATCTTGTCAGATAGTGGTCATCAGCCTTGGTTGGCGGACTAATTAAGAGCAGAGTAATTCTGAATACAAACCATTCTCATTTGAATTAGGTGACCTAGTGTTCTTTTACGGCCTATTTATAACCATGAACAATACAATTAAATGAATACATACAGCATCGACCGTCGCTCAGGGTATAAAGGGCCGTTTAATCCGCCGGGTCGTGCTGAGTGGATAAGCAAAATCAGGCTACTGCAGACACATTCAACTCCGATTCTGCTCCTGTTCCTTCTCTTTTCTTTTCTCATTCTAACTAAAACGCAATTCTATGATTGTGGTTGATGTTAATCATCTCACTGAGCTGATGTCTGATTGCCAATTACCAAGTAAACTACCATTAATTAAACTTACGGTAGGTTTTAAAGTTAGTGTATTTACTTTGCGAATATTAAAACAATCTGGACATAGAAAATCTCTCGCATATACGTTGGATAAATAAGCAATCGATATATATTGCATATGTAACACAAGAATAGTTGATCCTACGAGCATTACAGAACTAAGTGTATCATCTATTTGTTACTGACTTCGAGCCTCGGGTTCCGCAAGGTTCTCAAGCCCGTAAACGTGGCATCGATATTATTCTTACCTCAGAAACTGAGGCTTGTTTAACTAAATTGAACCTTTTTAGCAACTGAAATTGTGCAACGTGCTTAAATATATCTAAAATGAAAGATCAGTTTTCTTCAGCACCTGATTAGTCCCGATCCACGATTGTATGTGTCAACAGTGTGAAACGCTAATCTCGATCAACCATCAGAGTTATAAATACGAAATGCAATAGCTTTTCTTAAACGTCGCAAATCTGTAGGTCACTATGATTTCCTTCCCAGCTTATTTACGAATGGTGGTGATGTATTTTCTTTGCAAAAGACAATCACTGTTCGTGTAATGACTATCGAGGTATGAACTTGTCTTTAGTCATGTCTTGGTTATTCGCCTTACTCCGTGTTAGCGCTTCGTGTGAATTACAAACTCGGTTGGAACAAGCCGAATTAAGTAGATCGATTTCGTCTATATTGGGAACGCTTCACGTACTGTTCAGAATTTCTTGCGGACAGGGTTAGAACTTGGGCACGTCTGCTACAGAACCTGTTGCTCAAATCACTGAGCCACTCTACCGCACGCTACTCACAATTTTCAGTTCTATACTAACTAATGTTTCTTGGTGATGCCAATATGGCATCTCTTAAGACTTTTAGTTTCAACTAACCACCTCCACTCCGTCATTGTAGAACAGACGGCACGCTACCTGGGAAAGTGATATTGAATTGAATATTTTTATAATTAAACGAAACTTGTTTGCGCCGGCGGGGATAACAGTTATTCAAATTAAGGTTTCGATCTCGATTTAAAAACCAGTCCCCATTTATAAATACATTGTTCTGTATGAATTAAGCATTATATAATTTAAAAACTATAATTCACCCAGTAGACTGGTTTCGTCCTGATTGAGAACTCTTGACGTACTATGCAGAATTTGCCACGAACAGAGTTCGAATCTGGGCACGTCTGCTTTGGAATCTATCGCAATCCTGCTACACGCTACGCACAATTTTCAGTGATATACTTACTAATGTTTCTTGGTTTGACTTACCTATATCAAGATCACATCCTTGATTTAAATAGTTATTACCGCTCACTCAATCAATGTTCATTTAATTGTATAAATTTTTAATTTATAGCACTTCCCTTGTTATCTTAGTGTCCGTTCTATAATTACAGTTTAGGAGTGGTTATCTGGAACTTTTTATCTAAAGAGATGTCATATGGGCTCCACCTAAAGAAACGGCTAACCTAGAAACATTAGTCATTAATTAACAGAACATTTTGTGTAGCGTTCGGCAGTCTGATTTAGTAGCTAGAGAAAAAATTCTGAAGCAAACGTACTCCGGTTCGAAGGCTGTCCGCGGAAAATTCAGGAAAGTCCGTAAAGAGTTCTCGATAAGAACAAAAGCGGTATACAGGATGAGTTGCCTTTTCTTATTATACAATGCTTAGTTTCTACTGGCACATGTATGTATGTATGGGGACTCGTGTTTAGATCAATTTCGAAACCTTGATTTAATTAGTTGCTGTCACCACCGGCGCAAACAGTGTTCTAGTAAACTGAATTCCGGTCAGACAAATTGAATTGATAACACTTTTACCTTGAGGCAAGTTCTTGAAGAGCGAAAGGTATATTGCCGACCTCTAATAGCCGTCTCTTTAGACATCAAAGGTGAATTGAAAAAAATCAATCACAATGTTGTATTTGGTATTTCGTCAACAATTGGTATATACAACAAATTTTCATATTTTATACATATTCTCTACAAAAACTACTGATCGCGTTAATGTCCACAACGAATAAACGCACAACTTTACTACCAGCAGTGGTGTTCTTCAATGCTGTTCACTTTCCCGTTTTTATTTAATTTGTTAATGGGTGCTATTATGAGCAACACTCACACAAATTCAGGATACAAGTGTTGAGGATCTCCCGGGTGGTATATTAGTCGATCTTGTCTATGCAGATGATATCGTACTATTATTTGACAATCGAGATTCTGCTCAGTCCCCCTTGAATAAATTAGCACAATGAATTTCGCACCATCTGAATATAAGATACTTTTACAGGATCCCCACAAACCAATCCAACTCTGCGAATGCAGATTGAAAATTTTTACATAGTTCACAGGTTTGCATACCTTGGCGGCTCTATTATTAACTCAAGCAATATCTCTGACGTGGTATGAGAATCACGAAACAGAGTAACTCTCTCGAGCCTTCACAATTTATGGATAAATGTGAGTAATTCACTCTATCCTAAAGGTCGTGTTTACACTGCATCTGTATGCGCAGTTTTATTATGCACCAGTGAAATTTGCCCTATAGAGTTGACGATGTAAACGCTTACATGCATTCGATTCTCTTTATTTGAGAAACAGCACATTTAGGTTACCAACAATGAATAACCAACGCTGACATTTGTGGAAGTATTTTTGGCTTTGTCAAAAAGTGTTCCTAGTTAGCGAAAAAATATGGCTCTATCATCTACTTTGTCTCGGTCACGTTTTTTGTATGCCCTCAATTCAATTGCCCAGTGGAGCACTGTTCTCTCACCCAGCGTCAGATTGGCGTAAGAAACGAGGTGGACAGATTTTTACATAGCAGAAACACTTAAAGTCAACTACATTCAAATTGAGTAGTATAGGGACCACTTGCCTGGCAGGATGGGTTTCACTTGCGCATCATAGTTCTTGGTTAGACACCCTGCGCGATATGGCATCGAGTCGAGCTCAATGGCGATCCTGTTAAAGATTTCTAGTAAAATCAGTTTCGTAACTTTCATATTTTAAATGGGTAAATTTAGCTGCGCGATTTGGTTGTGCTTATGATGTGATACAGCGAGAACCGCAAGGAAGCTTTACGACTGATTTTGCCTTACCTCAAAGCTGACTTGGTCATAATGGTGTTGTGTAGAGGTTCAGTTATCTAGGTAAATAGTGACTAGATACGCTTTTTCATAGACCACAGTCCTTTAATAATTTGTGTGCCTAAAACATTATTTTGTCATTATTAGAAGTTTTTTTAAATTATCTTGATCTTTATTATTTTACTTATGGTTAAATTACAATGAAATATTAGCTACGGATGACTTATATATGGCTGTGCATGATTACGATGATCATATATTATAGATAATTAAAGACAATTCAGCACGTAGAACAATTCTTCCTTGTTTGGAACTTAATTGGTTATTTGAAAAGTTGGGTGGTGCAGTGGTTAGGATGCTGAACTCATAGGCAAATGCGCTCCGTTTGGAACACTGGTCGTGACAAGCTTTGAGTAGCATTTAACGAATTTCTAACATGGATGAAAGTAGTCCAAATCATGAATTTCCTTTCCTACCTTGTTCATTCTTGATGTTATACTGATAGTTTATATATATATATATATATATATATATATATATATATATATATATATATATAATGTCCATTGCCTTCGAATATTACACAGTATATTTCTAATTAGGAAGAAAAAGCACAATAAAAAGTGGATAATGGCCATTTATTTCGAGAATACTAAACTTCGCTCTACAATCTTTCATTTATATACATTCTGGGTTTACATTTGAACGTGGGTGGTAAAAAATATCACTCCGTTTTCTATTTCTTGTTTTAGCTGATTGGTAAGTGTGTATGCGTTTGTGTCTGTGTGTGTGTGCCTGTTTGCATGTAAAGGTCCTTCTCACTGTATTGCAAAGTGATGTCTGAGATTTGTTTTTTTTGACTTGAGAATTAACCATTTGTGCGCATTGTTCACTGTTACATATACAAGTGCTATTTTCCCCAGTGTAGTTGATCGTTTCACCTTGTTGCGCAAAGTTGTCGTTTCCACATGGTAACAGCGCCAGTGTGGATTGCAGTGTTAAACGCTCACATTGTTTGGAAACTTCTGTCACCGTATGCGCCTCTGTTATTTCCACTTCAGTTTGTTGCCAATCCGATTGTATGTTTGTTGATTCTAGTCGAGGGCCTGTTTGTTCTTGACTGGATACTAGTAGATTGTTGTTGAATTTTGTTATTCTTGGCCAGTCGATAAGAATATCATGTTGATGAAACTTTTGAATATTAAGGTCAGGTGCTTGTTGTTTTATGTAAAGGGCTTCGTAGATAAATAATAATTTTTCTGATTTTGCTTTATGTAGAATTGTGAAATTGGTCGAATTGACAGGGTGCCCCGTTGCCAATATATGATCGGAAATAGCTGATTTTCCTGACGGTGGCAAGCCTTTGTTAATCAATTTCTGTGTCAAATGTTGCTGGATTCTGCTTATCAATTGCTTCTTCGTACGTCCGATATATGTGCTACCGCACATACATAAAACAACAAGCACCTGACCTTAATATTCAAAAGTTTCATCAACATGATATTCTTATCGACTGGCCAAGAATAACAAAATTCAACAACAATCTACTAGTATCCAGTCAAGAACAAACAGGCCCTCGACTAGAATCAACAAACATACAATCGGATTGGCAACAAACTGAAGTGGAAATAACAGAGGCGCATACGGTGACAGAAGTTTCCAAACAATATGAGCGTTTAACACTGCAATCCACACTGGCGCTGTTACCATGTGGAAATGATAAATTTGCGCAACAAGGTGAAACGATCAACTACACTGGGAAAAATAGCACTTGTATATGTAACAGTGAACAATGCGCACAAATGGTTAATTCTCAAGCCATCAAAACAATAATGACCAGATCTCAGACATCATTTTGCAATACTGCGAGAATGACCTTTACATGCAAACACGCATACACACAAATACAATCCGATTGTATGTTTGTTGATTCTAGTCGAGGGCCTGTTTGTTCTTGACTGGATACTAGTAGATTGTTGTTGAATTTTGTTATTCTTGGCCAGTCGATATATATATATATATATATATATATATATATATATATATATAGTCGTGTGTGTTTGTGTTCTTGATTTGTTCCAGTAATTATTTAAGATATATCTATTAATAAATTTTAATCGCATTCGTAATGAAGTTTTACGGAATTTTGAACTGAATTCTTGCTGTATCTTTACTTTATTTTACGTAGATGAATAATGTGAACGGCATTAATCTGACACCTCTGGATAGCGCCAGGATAGCCGCGATGTCTGTCAATACATATGCTACTAACACAATGCCACATTCAACAGAGGCAGTGTATGGAAATTCTAATTTAAATACCGTTCTTAATGATACTACATCTAGTGGAGAGATGCAATCTTCTACTTCTAACAACTGCAACGTCCCTCATGTCATTAATCAAGGTAAGGAGATCACTGAATTGTGCTTTATCTTTTGTTACACATGGACTCGAAAGGCGAGGTGTGTGTTGCTGTTATTGTTGGCTTCAAAAAAGAATTGCAACATTTTACCGAAATTACTAATGGTCTGTTGCTCATTATTTTAAGCAAACTGTGCTAGTTTCTATATTAGACATCAGCGAATTTGCCACTGGCATTGATATAGATCATGCAGAGCTATACAAAAGCCAAAAGTGAATAATATTTCACTGCCATATAATCACATAAGTGGTTCATGGTTATATGTGGACTGTAAAAGAACACCAGGTCGCCCATTCCTTGTGATGGCTTGTATTCGGAGGTTTCCTTCTCTTAGATAGACTACCAACCAAGGCTGATGAGCACTATCTGCCCAGATGCCAGTGGCCAAAGTTTCCTTCAGCAGTCGAAACTTGCCCTTCGCGTCTGGCACGCTTGCTCTCATTCCGTCAGTACACATTTAACAATAAAAGTTACTGCGCAGTTAGACAAAACTCGAGGCTTCGCATGAAACAAAATGATGGCTATGTCCCTTTTAGATCTGGCAAGATTCAAACTACCATTCCCGGACTGACTATTTATCTGCCTGCCGGTCTTCAGGCCGGAATTTCTATAGCTACGGGCCAAGCAAAGGCTATATCGAAATCATTAACTTATAATGTAAGAAAATTAAGAATTCTTCGAACGCCTTAACTACTTTCATTCTACTTTCATCACTATGAGCAAATAACAAAGCTTCTGTGTAACTGTTAGAAACTGTTTGTGGCGGAGAACTAATATATATATATATATATATATATATATATATATATATATATATATATATATATATATATTTATAATGTCCATTTCTCTTTAATTTAACTCAGTATTCTTATAATAAGGAAAACACAAATAACAAAGTGGATATTTGTGTTTTCCTAATTATAAGAATATATATATATATATATATATATATATATATATATATATATATATGCAATTGTGTATTAAGTGTTGCACCTATTAACAAATTAATTCAAATATGACCAGAAACATAAACCAAGGACAGCATGAACGGAATTTAAAATCTCGTGCACATTCCCTTTTTTGCTTATTGGCGAATCATCTGTAGGAGTCGGTATTACGCCCTTTAACCACTATATATTTTGGTTAAATATGTGGGGAAATAGGACAGTACAACCCACTCTACGAATGTGTAAACCTGCAGTAGTGAAGCTAACATCATATAAAGGCTTCGACAATGCGACTTCAAACACATCTCACTATACATTATATATATTTATATAGTTATAATGTCCATTCCTTTTTAATTTAACACAGTATTCTTATAATTAGGAAAACACAAATAACAAAGTGGATAAAGGTAATTTATTTCGTGAATACTAATCATCTCTTATACAATCATACATATTTATACATTTTGGGTATACTGGGCAAAATAGCACTTGTATATGTAACAGTGAACAATGCGCACAAATGGTTAATTCTCAAGCTATCAAAACAATAATGACCAGATCTCAGACATCACTTTGCAGTACTGCGAGAATGACCTTTACATGCAAACACGCATACACCTCACCAACTAGCCAAAACAAGAAACAGCAGTAAAACGAGGTCAGATTTGTTACCACTAGCATAATCAATTGAAAACCCAAAATGTATAAATATGTATGATTGTATAAGAGATGTTTAGTATTCACGAAATAAATGGCATTTATCCACTTCGTTATTTGTGTTTTCTAATTATAAGAATATATATATATATATATATATATCGAGTCTGTAAAGGGTACCAACACTATAGCTATTGTGTCAGTACTCGATACCAACATTATGGCGCCAAAAATGTACATAGTAATAGCACTATTGTTGCCAAGTCGGTACATGATACCAAGAAGATGGTTTTTAATGTATGCTTAAATTCACAAATATTGAGACAAAATTATTTCTGAGCACCCGTCACTCCAGCAAATCCATGCACTCTGGCCTTCATCGATATCAGTTAAATCATTTCGCGTTAGTCATGGCATCATTCAATTACCTGGATTCGTCTAATACGTTTTCTTGCTTTTTGTGAAATTATCAATTGCCAGCTTTTATGTAAGGTAAGGCAGACTGATATCACGACATTTGGTTGTAGTAATGGCTTTTTATTGTCTGTGTAGTTTCATGACATCGACATTCGTTAGCGGAATTTTGACGTATTTCACCCTCCACATCATGGCTTTAAGCTCTTGCGCGGCATACCTTCCCTCTCAAATAATTACGAATGTGGCGCGTCGATTTTAACGTCTTTTCAATCCCTCATGTGACGATTTCTCCATAAAACAATGAGCTGTGTTATTGATATTATCAGAAAATTGAAATGCGATAGACCGAGGTTCACGCACTTGCCAAAGTTATTTGTTGAAAACATGGCATGATATCACATAAAATCCTGCTCAGTGGCATGGATAGCGTGAATGCTCAATGATAATGCGAGCGACTGTTGGACAATTGCACAGAGTATAAATTATACATGAATGGCACAAACTTCAGACGTAGCGTAAGGCATTGCGCCAACTGGTGTTCTATAGTCCCCGGACAACTAGACTCAACTAGATCATGTAGCAAATAGCTATAGATGACGTAGTGGCATTGAGAACTGTCATAGGTTTCGTAACACGTATGTCAACTCAAACCAGGCACATCCGTTGCAGGTTTGCATTGAAATTTTTGGAAAATATAAATACGAATAAACCACAAATAGACGCAAGCAAACTTGTATGCCCATCTTTTCAACTAAAATATTAAAGAATTTAACAATCAAAGTTAACTGGTCTTGATGGTGAAAATTCGAACTTGTTTTGGACAAAGATTAGATCTACTACTGTATGTAGCAATGTAGGCTCTCGTAGAAATAGCCATCGGGTCTGAAAAATCTACGGTGCATATTGAATTTAGGCGCCAAATTCCTGCTAGGTCGGCTTATAATAATACTTGTAGAAATAATTGACACCAAATTGAACAGTCTCAAAGTTCATCTTGAATCCATTTGAACTAGGAAGACTGATAAGCTTATTGAAGCATTAAAATAAGGTAGTAGCAGATGCTATTTCTGACTTATTCACGCAAAATGTTCATCAAAATTAAGTGTGCAAAATGATGCATAATTGTAGAAATAATTCGAAAATTTCAAAGATCAATTTTTCTGGGCATCTGAATCGGTACCCGTCACGATCATTATATATTTATCTATCTTGATATAAACACCATTCCCATTATTTGTATACATTTGTCAGAATAAACTAGGCAATTTATAACGTAGAAAGTCAATTCATATGGGAGCTTGAAGTAAACACCAATTACATTGTATTGTTACCACCACCCGCGCAAACAATTATTGTTAAATTGTATTGCCTATATATGTATATGTGGCGAAAGCTACAAGCAGTTTATGTTCGTGACTGTATAGAAATTGTGCAGCCCACATTTCCGGTCAAGTTCAATGGATGCGAGACTGCTAGAGGTGAGAGCCTCATATCTAAATTTGATTCCATATATATTCAATGCGGTTTGATCCTCGATAGTCAGTTTGCCGTCGTACACTGATGATGATCGAGGAAGGTCGAAACGCGTTAGTGCGTTGCGGCTGGCGGTAGTTTTGTTATGTTGTTCGACGACTGGTTAAATACAATGGGATTTGTGTTTACTTCAAGCTCGCAAACTTGGTTTAAAGAATTGTTACCACCACCCGCGCAAACAATTATTGTTAAATTCATATGGTAGACCGGTTTCGTTATTATTGAGAACTCTTCAAGTGCTGCCCAAAATTTGACACGGAAAGTGCTCGAACCTGAGCATGTCTGCTTCAGAGTTTGTGATTAAATCCTAAGCCACATTGCAGCAAACTTGATTTAAAGAATTTTTATCACCACCCGAGCAACAATAAATCTTTATTTATCCATTACACTTCGCAGTGCTACAGGGCCCAACGATTTACTTCCGAATTTATCTAAAATTAAGAAATAACTTCTAGGGAGCTGACTCACCTTTTGTGTATTATATGGAATGATGACCGTATCAATTGCTTAATGTTAGTTGGCCATCATTCCTATTTTCGAAAAATGCTATTGTAATTCTTTTGATTACCATCGTGGCAAATTCTTGTCTTCGTTCTTATCTTGGTAATTTATTTATATCTTATGCCATTTTAACTCTTCGCGTTATTCACATACTATTAACGAACAGACCGAATTTTGGCCAGAAAGAAGTTGTATCAATAATATGTGACTTTAAAACACCCGCCTCCACAGCCGCATTTATAACACCATCACTTATTTTTAGACATAAAATATGCGTTTCATTCAGTGGATCGCAATGTTCTACTCGATATTCTGTAAAATGTGGTATGCCCTCATAATTTGTAAATATTATGTATGCTGTGTACACAAACACTTTGGTCGCGTTAGAAGATAAAATGAATAATTAAAAAATGTACTATATGTAAAGGTGCTCATTAAAGATGCCCACTTTCTCCATTTTAATTTAATTTTGTAATATATTGCGTTATAGGTCAAACTCATTTAACCATTCAGGATGCAGCATTCAAAGATCTTCTGGCGGCACATTTGTTGATCTTGTCTACGCAGAGGATATTGTATTATTATACGACAACTGTGAATCTTCTCAGGCCACCTTGAATAAATTAGCATTCTTGTATGTATTAGGTGTTGCGAACCTAGTAACAAATTAGTTCAGTTGTGACCAGAAGGATAAACCAAAGGCAGCATGAACGGAAAGTATAATCTCATGCACATTCGTTTCGTGCTTACTGGCGGTGAACTAAAAGTTAGCAATCGTCGTGAGAATTTAACATAATCTATATGTAAGATACTCTATAGGATCACCCATCACTCAGGTCTACTCTGCGACTAAAAGTTGAAAATCTGTGCGTAGATTACAGGTTTATATCTTGGTAGCTTTAACAATAAGTCAGACAGTATGAGTGATGGAGCAGTATGATAATCGCGAAAGCTAGTGTAACTTTCTCATTTCTTCTTCATTTTTGGAGAAACGCAAATATCTCGGTCTGCCTTAAAGGCAGTGTATACAATGTATCTGTAATTGATTTTTTATTGATCACTTAGAGTTGATGATATTAGACACCTGCAAGCATTCGTCCACTGTTCTTTGAGAAACAGTAAATATAGATTATTAATAATGATTAAGAAGCGAAGACGTCCATGGACGTATTTTTGGATCGGTCGACCAATAATCCTCGTCAGACAAACAAATAAAGCTCCATAAACTTCATTGGCGTGGTCATGTTATACGTATACCTTTAATTCGATTGCCCGGTAGGGCATATTCCTTTCAGCCAGTGCCAGATTGATGGAAACATTTGAAGTCAGCTACTGCCAAATTGGGTTATATGGGACCCGTTTACATACTGGGATAGTGTCCACATGTGAATCATAATTCCTGGTTTGAGACTGACTGATATGGCATTGCTTCTAACTCAATGGCGACTTTGATGTAAATTTCTAGAATCTTTTGAACATTCTTTCTTGGTAAGGCTGAGCTAACTGCGAGGTTTCGTTGCTTTTATGAATCCCTAATGTGAAAACCATATGGTAGCTTTATTGTCGAGATCGCCTTGCCTTAAGGTTTACTTGGTTGTAATGGCGTGTGTAGAGGTCTAGGTTGCCTTATTCCTGAGTTCTATCTAGGTAAATATACTCATACTAAATAAATTCTTCTTCTCATCAATTTTTCTCTTTAGTAATTTTTCGTCTTTATTTTAATTTTATTCATTATTAGCACATTTTTATTTGTACTATTTGTTTTTATTTTTATTTTTTCCTCATGGTTATATGGCATTGGAGCATCAGTAATTAACGAAATTTGTATTATTGTCCGTGATGATGATATCGTCAGCATAGTCAAGGTCAACTGATCTACCACCGAGGAGGACTATAAATCCTGCTTCCTGAACGTACGAGAGTGTATGGTTAATAAAATCATCTTGTAGAAAATTAAACTAAATCGGGGAAAGTAGAAATCTTTGACTGGCATCATTGCTAATAGTAAATTTGTGCATTTACTCATTAAAGACCACAAGTGTTTGTGTAGCGAGTACGTATACTAATTACAAATTTACCGATCATGTCACATTTCGACATTGAACATTGCGATCCACTGAGTCAAAGTCGTCTGTCTTGGAACAGCGTTATAAGTTTTCGCTTTTCAGGTACTTGCCTTAAATTTTAAAATTATATCTATGCAACCACGTTCTGGCCAGAGTCCTACTTATTCTTCTCCAGTATGTGATTTACGCAAAATGCCGAGATGAAAATAATCGAGGAACTCAGCCAAGATATGAATGAGTTCAGGCTTATAGCACAACCCTTATCGCATGAATTACCACTACCTTTTTTGAAGATGGGTACTTTGGTCGACTCACCGTACGCAACCGGTATGAACACGTCTGTCTATAAAGTACGAAAAGTTTAGCCAACGTCCCACAAATTATGTCAGAAGTATATCATCGGCGCATGCAGCCATTTGACATTTAAGAGATTAAACTCCGTATTTCTAACTCTGACGGTTATTCGAGGTAAGCGCTTAAAATGATGGTTCTGTCATAAGTCCGGAGATCGGGACTAATGGATGTGCCCACGTAAATTGTTATTTAGAGTGCTTAGTCTACTGCTTATGAAAAAAATTATCTGTTATTGGATCACCTTTATAATCACTTATTTTTTGTTTACTTTTAATATCTTCCGATGTTTATGCGAAACATCCATCAGTTTTTACCTGATACGCACGCTTTTTCCCTTTCTGGTCAAAAATTATTCCTGACAAGTTTTCAGGCTGTGTCTTAGCTGGCGTCTAACAACTCTTCGTGTGTAAATATAAGTCAAACTATCATGTTTTTTACGCTTTGAGAGCTCCAATTAGTGATTCCACAATGCCATATACAGAAGTTTTTGCATTATGCATAGTGGATCTTGCCTTCGTCCACAGAGCATTTAAATTTTCACCATAAAATGCAGCTTAAATCGACTTCGAAATATCTTCATATTTTATTTAAAGCATGACTGTTCCGGTTTCCTTGCCTATATGTAAGGCCTATTATTATTTATATTTGCAGATAATAAAAATGCAAACATACAACAGATCAGTGCATGGTCCTAGTTAGCAAATGGGTTCCAAAACGCCATTAAAAATAATTGCGGTGTATGTATGTATGTATGTGTGTATGTATGTATTTATGTATTATATATGCTTTTAAGTACGTATGTAAGCACGTATATGTGCATGTATGCTTGTATTTATGATTTCTGTTTTGTGTGCTGGTGTGCATCGCGTGATTGTACACATCCATGCATGTATATATGTGTTTATGTATGCTTGTATTTTGTATATTTGTATATTTGTATATATAAATATTTTATAAATGTGGGCTAGTATTCATCGTGTGAATGAATTTATGTATTATGTTTGTACATAAGTATATACGTATGTACGTACATATGCTCGTATTTATGTACGTTCGTATTCATGTTTTTATTTATGTGTGCGTATATGTAGCGTGTAGATGCATGCATGTATGTATGTATATGTATATATATGTATGTATGCATGTATGTATGTATTTTTTATGTATGCATGTATGCATGCTTTTATTAATGTATATATATATTTATGGTTTTATATACGTGCTACTATGCATCGTGTGATTCTATTTATGCATGTATGTATGTATGTAAGTTTGTGTGTATATATACTTGTATATATGCTTGAATTTATATACTTTTTTACTCATGGTTTTATTTATGTATGTGTGTATGCGTCATGTTGATGTATGTCTGTATGTTGGTATATATGCATGCATGTCGGTATGATTGGATTAATGTATATTTTTTATTTATGTGTACTTGTATGCATTGTGTGGATGTATGTTCGTTTGTTGCTGCATATGCATGTACACATGTATGTACTCCTGTATTCATGTATGCTTGTATATCTGTATTTTTTATTTATGGTTTTATATATATATATATGCTGGTATGCATCGTATGGATTTATGCAAGTATATTTGTAAGAACGTTTGCATTTATGTTTGCATTGATATATTTTTATATTAACGATTTTATATTTAAGTGTGTATTTATTTATGGACTTGTTTATGCATTCATGTTTTTTTCATGTATGTATGCTTGTATGTAATTTATTTATAATTTTATATGGATCTACGTATTTATTCATGTATGTATGCATATATGCACGTATTTTAATTTTGCATGTATGAATTCGTGTACATGTGTGTGCATCTATCTATAGATACGTTTGATTTTGGCTACGGTGTGTATTATACATATACACGTTTATTGTTGCATGTTCTTGTGTACTCGCGAGATCTTTTATGGTAATAAATTGTTATTAAATGGCCTGTGATGTGACTAATCCAGAATTGTACCCAGTTAAATGAAAAATATTTTCGAAACTGAATTTATCAAAATTTCCTGATCTGCATTTTGAATAATGCAGTTACCCTGTTTATTAGATATATTTCGGATACCATTGTCAGTATCCTCCATCTGTCCATAATTCATGACAAGGTTTTGGAACAGTAATAAATCAAGTGTGATATTTCATTTAATCGTTTAATTTATACTTCTGACGTTTCACTAGATAGGCGCGCGTCATGCTATTCTGTGCTCATAACTGCTGCATACAGACAACGAATTATTTATTTTAAGCAATACTTCGGAATGGAATAAAACACAACAACTTTCAAATATTATAATTAATGTACCCAACTTAAGAACCAAGTGTCAAATATTTTCTTTAATTTTGCTTTATAAAACATTGTATTATACAATAATGGTTTAGATTTAAAATTGTCTTTCATTTACATGCTTGCGGTATGCGTTATAAACATGATCTCTGTGTAAATATTATAAATGCGTTGGTCCGTGATTTGGATAAACGTAAATATGTACTTATTAAGGAGAAAACTAATATAAGTTTGGTGGTACTTTCTCTTTTGCACGCCGATTATTTTAAATGTATAGAGGAGTTTACTGATAATCAACGAAATAGAGTAATGAGAAAAATCAGAATTAGACAGGGTAGAAGGTTAGTTGATTTGTGCATTTTTAGATCTTCCATAGGTAATACAAGTTCATTAGCAGCTAGTCGTGTAATAAATTTGCCCTCAATTATTCTTAAGATGAATAAGCTTGCATTGCTTATCCGTATTTTGAACATGCAAATTCTAAATGAAATATCGTTTAGAAATGAGATTGTTGCCGAATCTGTTAAAACAACACAACGGCTTCCCGGTAAGGATAAATTTATTGCTATAGTCAAGGTTGCGAACTTGATATATACACTTGACCCATTAAGTGCTTACGTTTGTCACTATAGAATAAGAATTGTATAGTGTAGAAAGGCAATTCACTCGATAGACCGGTTTTTTCCTTATTGGGAACCCATCACGTACTGTCCAGGTTTTGCCCTGTCCGCGATAGTTAAATGTTAAAAATGTTTGCATTAAAATAATAAGAGAAAATTAATTGTTTCCGTCTTTCGATATGAAATTCGCACCCTCTAAATGTAAGATGCTTTACAGGATCACCTACCACTCACTCAAACTCTGCGACCGCAGAGTGAAGGTCTAGACATAGTTGGCAGGTTTACATACCTTGGGAGCTATAACAATAAATCAGCCAATATGTCTGACGAGGTGAGTATAAGAATGGCGAAAGCTAGAGTAGTTTTCTCGAACCTTCGCCATTTATGGAAAACCACGAGTATTTCACTCTGCCTTAAAGATTTTGTTTACATTGTATCCTTATGCGAAGTTTTACTATACGATAGTGAGACTTGGCCGTTTTGAGTTGATGATTTTAGACGCTTAAAGGTTTTTGACCATCGTTGTCTGGGAAGAATAGCACATGTTGGTTACAAACAACGAATAACCAATGTTGACATCCGCAGACGTATATTTTGATCTGCCAACAATTGCTCTTCGTTAGAAAAACAAATAAGGATATATCAAATTCGTTGACTTGATCATGTTTTGTATATGTCTTCAATTTCACTGCCCAGTAAAGCTCTGTTCTCTCATCCAGCGCCACATTGGCGTAAGAAACAAGGTGGGCAGATTTTGACATGGCGGAAAAAATTTGAAATCATTCACATCCAAATTATGGAATATAGAACCCACTCGTTTGCCAGGATGGGGTCCACATGATCATCATAGTTCTTGGTTAGAAACCCTGCGCGAAATGGCATCAAATCGAGCTCAGTGGCGATCATTTTGTAGGTTTTTAGTAGAATCATTTTCGTAATTTTCATTTCGTAATTGGGCAGAGTTAGCTGTGCGGTTTGGTTGTGTTTATGAGGTGATACAGTGCTAACAGCAAGATAGATTTACTGCTGATGTTGCCTTGCCTCAAAGCTTACTTAATCATAATGGTGTTGTTTAGAGGTTTAGCCTGCTTCAGTTACACGTGTTATCTAGGTAAATATACTCATGGCAACTGGGTACACACACTTTCTCTCTCTCTCTCTCTCTCTTGTAAATCTCGCTAATAATTTATATGTATGAATTATAATTTTTTCGTTATTTATAAAAGTGTTCTTGTTATTTTGTTTTTCTTGTTATTGTTGTAAGGCAGGGAAACATTATTTACTATTGACTTTTGCATGGCTGTGTATGATTTTGAGGATGATGAATGAGGAATCGGACTGCGCACAGAGTGCATACTCGTACAAAGATACAGTTGCGTCCAGTGTGTTTGGTTTGGTTGAAGTGCACAAGCCTCGCAGCCCACTAAGGAGAATTGGTAATGTTCATCACATCCAAACATAAGAAGGTTCTATGTCATCTAATAAGAAAATACTCCTACTTCTTAGATCCTACATTAATGAATCCGTATCATTTAGTTGAAATTGTTGATAACTGTGTACTAGATGAAGTTGATAGGTTGTTAAACTTAGATTTGATGTCAATGTACACATGTATCGTTACCAAAATAACTGGATTAGTTCCGACGTTTTATTGATATTCATTAATTAATATTAGAAACAATCAAATTGTCAATTCGGCACATTATGGTGATGAGGATTATCTGCATGTCCTCGACTTATTTTACTTAATCCGTGGGGAAGCTATTGGCGGTTCCAAAAGCAATCATCTTTATGCGTTATTTGGACTACGCGAAATCTTCAATGCTAATTGTTACCATCCTAAGTTAATAGAACCAACAATCATGGATGTCGTTGGTAAATTTATTCCTAATTTGAGTTACGTAAAATCTGACATTTTGAAGATAGATCATATGGTCATGGTATTACTACATTCAAAACTAAACAGAGTAATAAATTTAATATCATTGAAATACAAAATAAGAACTGCTTTAATTTATTCTCTTACCCTGGACAGTTCATTGTCTATCTACAAAGAAAAAATCGAATGCTTAAAAATATCAGGAGTGTATGAAATCCAATGCAATGACCGTAGTCTCATGCTTCTTCGTGAAACCATGCGTCCAATGTAAGAAGACGAGATCTTTCCGGTCATGCAGTGTAGACTAGGCATACGATTGACTGGTATGACGCATAGCGATATGCTGTCGTAACAGAATGACGAGATTGATGACGGAATTGTAAACGCCCCAGCTTCAAGTAAATGCCGTTCGACGTTACAAAGTCAGTTAGGAGCCAAGGATAGCTGAATTAGTACTGTTGGGGGCTCTTATTAGGGCCAGCACTGCGTTCTCAAGCAAATGCCGAGAAACATCATGCATATTCGTTTCGTGCTTACTGGTAACTCATCAGTAGGGGCCGGTATTACGCCCTTTAACTACTATATATTCGGGTGAAGAATGTGGAATAATAGGACTCTACAATTTCCTAGACGAATGTGTAAACCTGCAGTACTGAAGCTAACATCATATAAAGTCTACGACAATGCGACTTCAACGCTAACTCACACTATATAATATATATACCGAATCTGTAAAGGATACTAACACTAAGGCTATTTTGTAAGTAACCGAGACCAACATTATTGTACCGAAAAGGTACATGGTACTAACACTATGGTTTCCGAGTAGGTACTTGGTATCAAGCTGATGGATTTACTGGAGTAACGGGTGTTCAGAAATTGTTGTAATTCTCAATTTCGGTTAACGATAGCATAAATTGATATCTATCAGGTTGGTACCATGTACCGACTCGGAAACCATAGTGTTAGTACCATGTACATTTTCGGTACAATAATGTAGGTATCGGTTACTAACACAATAGCCTTAGTGTTAGTATCCTTTACAGACTCGGTATATATATTATATAGTGTGAGTTAGCGTTGGAGTCGCATTGTCGTAGACTTTATATGATGTTAGCTTCACTATTACAGGTTTACACATTCGTCTAAGAGATTGTACCGTCCTATTATTCCACATTCTTCTACCAAATATATAGTGGTTAAAGGGCGTAATACCGGCTCCTACTGATGAGTCGCCAGTAAGCACGAAACTAATGTGCATGAGATTATACTTTCCGGTCATGCTGCCTTTGGTTTATCCTTCTGGTCACAACTGAACAGCGTCTTAGCCGACGCTGTTTGCTTACTTAAATATGCGACTTGTGTTTGCTTAAGCACCGTTCTTCCTTAAGCCGACGTTTGACTAGGATTGGATATTGCTGCCATGTTGTTTAACTACGTAATTTTCGTAGTCTTTTACGAAATGTGTATTATGGTATTCGGAATGCAGACCAATGGTGATGTCTGACATGCTGAATTTTAATACGCTGACGATGGTGGGCGGTTATCAGAAAAGCAAAAAGAGATGTACGCTTGGCATTTTTTATTTTTTCGTTTTCAATAACGTCTAATATTTATCTTTCAATGGGACACATGGGCACATCTTATTGCATATAAAAGTTCTTTGATATGGAATTAGTTTTCAGTGCAGATATGAACTCTCCATCCACATTTGTTTTTACAGTGGCGTATGTGGTGAAATTATATTTTACTAATTGTTTAAGTTAATTTTTGTAGATGGGGAGTTGCTGGTTCCTATCCACGGCTTTCCACCTGAAGTATGATCTATGTTGAACGCTTTCAGCTAGTAAATTCTTTACATAATACGAATTCTTCTGTTAAACGATTTTAAATATTTAGTTTAAACGTGCGCAGATATATATCCTTATTTCTGCGGAGGTATCTCTTAGAGTACGTGGACTCTGTGACAGCTATTAATTTCTTTCCCACCAGGCAGGCCAATAATGAGATTGTAGACTAACAGTCTCGTCTCTTAATGGGAAATATGCGACTTATTAATCTTTTAATTCCGTGATTATGCAGCAATGAAGCTTAGGTATATTAAATTGATGTAATTCTGTTTTTTTGTGCGATGTTATATGGAGACGACCATAGGTGCATTAGAACTGTTTCATAAACAGTTTCTAATTCAGTGACGCTTTTGTGAGATAATTTTAGAAAGTTGATCTTCATATCAATTCTACGAAAGAAAAAATGGTGGGAAATTTTCTGCTTCAAATCCTGGCCAACGGATACTTTGTTTAATCGCAGCCAAAACTTCTATTTAATGTGTGTTACATTTGTCTAATTCCGTATTGTAATTACTTATCTGTAGGTGGTATCTGCACAAAAAATCAATCAATTTTTTTTCTGCAAAGGTTTTTTGTATCAGTTCAGATCTAGAGTTCATGATTTTCTTTTTAGGAGAACTAGACATTACATCAGTCGTTATAGGGGAAATTTCTATTTGTTAAGCCATGGTTTCTTATAAAATCTACCGTAAACTAGATTTTACTTTCTTCTGCTTATTACGTTGTTTTATTTTGTTAAGTTTTAAACATTTTTATTTATGTATGATGTTTTTTTTATGTGTTACTTTTTAATTGGTGTTCATTGATAATCCTTTATCATTTATTCTATTATGCAGGTAGCGTTGATCATAACGAAGGTTCACGATGGATTAAGGACACAGATCAATTAAATGTATCAGGAAATTTTACTGTTCCAATAGCGTCTCAACTAAATTGCAGTTCTTCTTTAGGTGGTCATGTCAATTCGCGCTTCGCAGCTCAAGAATTTGGCCCTAACTCTAGGTATTCACAAACAATATCAATGATATTTAATTTTTTTGTTTAGCTGTAAATTTTCACGCATTTGTACGTGTTGAGTATGCATGATACACGGTTTGTTATTTTGCTTATTCCAGATATATCTTGAACACTGTTGAATGGATTTGCGCAGTGCGATCATCACATTTAGAGTATCCACGGTTTTCTTTCGTGGCCAGTACATTTGCACCATAAGTTAATTGAATGGATCCCTTTACACAGTCGATTGTGTGCGGCACGTTTAAATACGTCTACTAAAATCAAAGCAAAAACCGTTATCAGCGTTGCCTCGTCGTTGTATTTGCATATGCTCCTACCGATTGCAGCACAGAAGAAAGCAAGGACGCTTTTTACTCCGAATTAAGCTCCTTACTAAGTAAAGCACGAAGTTCGGATATAGTCCTGGTTATGGGTGACATGAATGCTCAAGTTGGTCGCTTAAGCAACACAGAATTTCATTTAGGTGGAAGATACACTCTAAGCTCGACTCGCAATGATAATGGTGAACGGCTTTTGGATAGCTGCGCTGAACATATACTATATTTAAGTAGTACAAATTTCAGACGTAGTGTTAAACGTTGTGCTACATGGCGTCCTCCAGCACCCGGACAATGGTGGACTCAAATATATCATATAGCAATTAGTTATAGATGGCGTGGTTGCATCCAGGATTGTCGTTCTTTTTGGAACACTTATTTCGACTCCGACCATGCACTTATCCGTTGTAGATTTGCTCTAAAATTTTCCGGGAAAATAATTAAGAATAAACCCCAAATTGATGTAGGCAAACTCGAACAACCGTCCTTCCGACAAAATTATGGAAATATTCTAAAGGCTAATCTAACTGGTCTGAATAGCGAAAAACCGAATGTACTTTGGTCCAAGATAAGTTCCACTATGCACAATGCAGGTACTACTGTATGTGGCATTGCAGGTCCGTAGAAATAATCACTGGCTCTTTGTAAAATCTATGGAGATACTCGAAGTAAGGCGCCAAATTCCACCTGGCTCGGCTCATAATAATACCCGTCGCAATATAAGACGCCAACTTAAGCGCAGTCTAAAAGTCGATTTCGAAAACTTTTGGACCAGAAAGGCTGAAGAAATGCAAGTAGCTTTCGTGTCAGGTAATAGTCGCTGTTTGTTCCAACGTATCCGCGCAACAGGTCCGAGAAAATTAAAAGTTAGTGAAACTATAAATGATAGTAACAAAAATTTAATAACCGATAAAATAAGTCGTCTTGACAGGTGGGCTGAACACTTTAGAGATCAATTTTTTTGGCCACCCGCGTTAGTTCAGATTCCCGAAAGTATGTCTGCATCAACAGTGTGGAATGTTAGTCCCGAAGAACCATCCGAGTTAGAAGTACGCGATGCAATCCTATCTCTTAAACGCCACAAAGCCGCAGGCCCCGATGATTTGCTTCCAGGATTGTTTAAAAATGCTGGCGATATAATTTCAGGAGCGTTAACTAAACTTTTTCGTACTATATGGGATGAGGAAACCGTACCACTTGACTGGAATGAGTCGACCATCCTTCCCATCTTCAAAAAAGGCAATCGTAATTCGTGCGATAACCATCGTGGTATAAGTTTGACTTCGGTCATATCGTTTATCCTAATTCGTCTTAGCGCTTCACGTAAATCACATACAAGAGAAGAACAGGCCGGATTCCGCGCAGGACGAGGTTGTATAGATAATATGTTTACATTAGGGAAAGTTCTCGAACATAGACATTTATGTCACCGTCCCACAATAGCCGTCTTTCTAGACTTCAAGGGTGTATTTGATTCGGTGGATCGCAATGTTTTATTCTATATCTTGTCGAAAAGTGGTGTTCCCACAAAATTTTTTTAATTGTATACGAGCTCTCCACACAAATACTTATGGTCGCGTTAAGGTCTACAAATAATTACCGCATAACTTTACAACCAGCTGTGGTGTTCGTCAAGGTTGTCCACTTTCCCCATTTTGTTTAATTTTGTATTCGATGTTATTATGAACAACACTCTCCCGCACATTCAGGATGCTGGCGTTGAAGTTCTCCCGGGCGACAAACTAGTTGATATTGACTATGCGGACGATATCGTACTATTATTCGACAATCAGGATGCTGCCCAGGCCACATTGAATAGATTAACAGACGTTGTTCCGTCTTTCGGTATGAAATCCGCACCCTCTAAATGTAAGATACTGTTACAGGATCACCCACCACTCACTCCAACGTTGCGATTGCAGAATGAAGATCTAGACATAGTCGACAGGTTTACATATCTTGGGAGCTCTATCAATAACGTAGGCAATATGTCTGACGAGGTGAGAATACGGATCGCGAAAGCTGGAGTAGCTTTCTCAAACCTTCGTCATTTATAGAGAAACGCGAATATTTCACTTTGCCTAAAATGTCGTGTTTACAATGCCTCTGTACGCGCAGTCTTACTATACGCTAGTGAAACTTGGCCTCTTAGAGTTGATGATTTGAGACGCTTACGGGCATTCGATCATCGTTGTTTGAGAAGTATAGCACAACTGAACTAATTTGTTACTAGGTTCGCAACACCTAATAAATACTTGCATATATATTAGTTCTTCGCAAAAAAACAGTATTTAAATATAGCACATGTTGGTTACCAACAACGAATAACTTGACATCCGTAGACGTATTTTTGTATCTGACAATAAGTGCTCGTCGTTAGAAAAAACAAATAAGGCTCCATCAACTTCGTTGGCTCGTTCACGTTTTGCGTATGCCCTCATTTCGATTTCTCAATGGAGCTCTGTTCTCTCATCCAGCACCAAATTGGCGTAAGAAACAAGGTGGGCAGATTTTGATATTGAAGAAACAATTAAAGACACTTACATCCAAATTTGGTAGTGTAGGACCCACTTGTCTGCCAGGATAGGGTCCTCGTACGCATCACAGTTCTTGGTTAGAAACCCTTAGTGATATGGCATCGAATCGAGCTCAGTGGCGATCTTGTTGCAGATGTCTAGTAGAATCATCTTTGTAACTTTCTTTTCTTAGTAGGACAAAGTTAGCTACGAGGTTAGGTTTGTTTATGACGTGATACAGTGAAATCCGCATGGAAGCTGTATTGCTGATGTCGCCTTGCCCGAATGCTAACTTGGCCATAATGGTGTTGTGGAGAGGTTTAGTTTGCCTCATTTCTGTGAGTTATCCTGATAAGTTTACTCATGGTAGTAAGGTATTCTTTCTCTCTCTGTCTCTCGCTCTCTCTCTATCTCTCTCTCTCTCTCTCTCTCTCGTAAATCTCACTAATAATTTGTCTAAATTCATTTTTTCACTCCTTATGATTATATGGCAGTGAAACATTAGTCACTTTTGACTTTTGTGTGGCTGGACATGATGATGATGATGATAAGTTACGAAATGATCCGATTGATCCCCAATTCCGAGTACGCATCGATTTTGTCTTTGTGGTGGCCTGGTGCTAATTCGTCCCACCCCTCCGAAGGTTTTAACATCATTCGTACAACCATTGGAAATGAGATCCAAACTAATCATCGTCCACTGGCAATGTTTCGGTACCATTTTTCGAAAGCATTTTTTTAAATAAAGCACATCCAACAACCAATTTGATAATGAATTTTTCAAGTGGAAAATTTAGTTTAATTTGTCTCATTTATACATATTGTTAGATCTCTTAATCATATCTGGGTTTTTTACTAGGTAAGTGTATGTCAAATTTGTTTTTGTATGTGTCTGCATGTGTACACTCATCGAAATGAAGTTACAGTGATTTAATAACAAATACTGACGACCTACTAGATAATCGTACGCCATGCCTGTGTGTATGCTTTGGTTTGTTTTGGATTGATAAGCTATTAGTTACTGCAACATGTAGTCTCATCCCAATGAAATTACAGCGATTTAATAACATCTGATGATTCACTAGATAAGCGTATGCCTCTCTTCTGTGTGTTTGTGTGTGGGCGTTTGTTTATGTCTGAGAAATAATCTGTTACTTATAATTAGCGGCACGTGTACCCCTCATGCGAGTGAAACTGAAATGGTAAATTTAAATTCCTATTTGCATAAATCAGACCGTCTTTTTACACTTACAAAATGAAGTAATTACGAGTGGCATCTCGGTAAAGAGGGAGCAAGATACTTTGAATACACGGGAGCAAAAATTAAGAGTTAGTAAAATTAAATTATATAAGGATAAAATGTTTCAATAAGATGAAAAATTAAAATAAAAATAAAAAAAGTAGTCATAAAAGAAATTTCAAAATTTCCTGCTAAATAAAGGTAATAGTAATAGTGCAATGAAAATTTGCTTTTTTCCTCAAACAAATGTAAATATGGCAAAAGGCGTTACACTAAAATTGATCCTAAGTTAATAGATACAATAATAAGATAAAGTAATCTAGGATGAAATTATAAGATAATCCGAGAATAAATGATAAGATCTGGAATTACTCACCCCCGCCCTTGTTGCGCCCAACAAGGAAAGGGTAATTGTTTTATTCTCCGCCCTGCAAAATGTTTCATTTAACGTTGGTTTTTAAAGGCTCAAGAACAATTCACCGACATATTGCGTAAATGAAATTCAAATTCAATTTACGCGAAACCAATTAAAACAAGCAAAATTTGTCGTTAACCAATGGCGTGCGAGCTTTCGATTTCTAAACTATTTAAGCACGGTGAATTTACCATGCCAGTCAGTTATCGTGTTTGCCTTATTCTGTGCGCTACGTGTACGTGCTGTCTGCTGCTATACGGACTTTTCACCTACGCTGATTTTTGGCCTTGCTTCACACACAGTGGCAATTTCAGTCACGCAAACCTTGTTGCTGCACAATTAGTGAGATGGAGCAAAATCTACTTATTGGACCTTTACGTGTGCCAGCTACCGCAGATCTTCAACGACATTACTCAGCCACTCACTCGCCACAACAGAAGAAACAACAGCCAGACAACCAGAACTGATCTCAAGTGTCTAGGAGTATCTCTAGACACTGTTAAACTAACTTTTCTCGAAATTTACCGGAGAACGCAATACCGGCCCTAATAAGGGCCACCAACAGTACACAATCGTAACCATTCTTACTCCTAACAGACTTTGTGACGTCGTACGGCATTTAAAGTTTTTTTCAGTTTTGACTTTTAAATTTAATTATCGTGACGTCACAACCGTACAGTTATACGACAAATTTTCGATACTTTCTCTCTGCCACGCCACTAAAATTTGAGATTACTGGAGGAAATGTTTTGATCTTCCATTTGTAGGATGTATATATATGTATTGTTTTCAAGTGGGTGTTTTCATATACTCCATGTATATGTATATGTAGAGTTTTAGTTACTGAGGCACTTCTATGTTTCGAACCATTAGTGTGTCAAAAATAAATATATAAATAAATCTGTTTTGGAACGAGGTTACCACATTTGCTTAAATATGTTATTGTGAGAATCGTAATGTTTTTTGTGATTAGAAGCCTGATAATGGTACTGGATAACTGGTACCGAAATGTTGCCAATGAACAAAGATTAGATCGTACCTCATTTCCAGTGGTTATTATAAATGGTTTTGAAGCCTTTGAAGTGAGAGGACGAATCAGCATCCAGCCATCACGAAGGGGTACTCGATGCGTACTTAGAAATGAGGATCAATCGGATATTTGCGAAACTGATAGTGCAAATCTATTACCCAAGAAAGTAAACCGTGGATACTCCTAATATTCAAGATATAATTGGAATAATATTTTTTTAAATTTTTTATATGAATGCTTTTAAATTTATCTATTCCATGAATATTTAGAATCTTTATTTATGTTGATGTTTATCGGTTTTTGTTACCTAATTTTAAAAGTTTTGAAATTTTTATTTCGAGTTGTATTATTTAATTTCTAACGTTTATAGTACCATTCTATATTTTAATGAGCTGGTCTCCCGTTAGTGTTATCCGTATTTTTTTAATTTTGATTGAATTAATTCTTGTGTTGTGTTAGCTTTAAATAACTTTCTCTAAATTTTAAAGTAAGACTGAATTCTTGAACATAGTTGCTCCATGCCATTTATTAATAATGAATTTCTGCTAATCGCATCCAATATGTCAAACGCATCTGGTTACAAATTTGTTAAAATATGACCCGAAAGATAAACCAAAGACAACATGAACGGAAAGTATAATCTCGTTCACGTTCGTTTCGTGCTTGCTGACGACTCATCAGTAGGAACCGTTATTACGCCCTTTACCCGCTGTATATTTGAGTGAGGAATATGGAAAAATAGGACAGTATAATCTTCTATACGGATGTGTAAACCTACAGTATTGGAGCTAACTTCTTGTAAAGCCTTCGAAAATGTCACTTCAACGCTAACTCACTATATATATATATATATATATATATATATATATATATATATATATATATATATATATATATATTTATAATATGTACCGAGTGTGTAAATAGTACCAATACTAAGGATATAATTTCAGTACCTGATACCAACACTATGGTATCGAAAAGGTACATGGTACCAACAAAATTGATTTCAATGTATGCTTACGTTCGCCAAAATTGAGAATTACAACTATTTCTGAACTTTTACTCCAGCAAATCCATACACTGGACTTTATTGATATTGTTTATCACATTTCGCTGTAATTATGACATCATTCAATTAAACATATAACAGTTCTTCAATACTGTTTGTTAGAACTATATATATATATATATATATATATATATATATATATATATATATATATATATATTTATGATATCCATGCCGTTTTAATTAACACAGTATTCTTATAATTAGGAAAAAAACACAAATAACTAAGAGGATAATGGCCATTTATTTCGTGAATACTAAACGTCTCTTATACAATCATACATATTTATACATTTTGGGTTGTTAATTGGTTATGTTATTGGTGACAAATCTGACTGGTTATTACTGCTGTTTCTTGTTTTGACTAGTAGGTGAGTGTGTATGCGTTTGTGTTTGTATTGTGTATGTGTGTTTGCATGTAAAGGTCATTCTCGCAGTATTGCGAAGTGATGTCTGAGATCTTGTCATTATTGTTTTGATAACTTGAGAGTTAGCCATTTGTGCAAATTGTTCACTGTTATCTATACAAGTGCTATTTTTCCCAGTATAGTTGATCGTTTCACCCCGCTGCGCAAGAGTGCTATTTTCGCTTGGTAACAACGCTAATGTTGATTGTCGTGTTAAACGCTCACACTGTTTGGAGACTTCTGTCATCGTATGCGCCTCTGTTATCTCAACTTCACCTTGTTGCCAATCCGATTGTACGTTTGTTGATTCTAGTCGAGGGCCTGTTGGTTCTTGGCTGGATACTAGTATATTGTTGTTGAATTTTGTTATCCTTGGCCAGTCGATAAGGATATCATGTTGATGAAACTTTTGAATGTTAAGGTCAGGTGCTTGTTGTTTTATGTAAAGCGCTTCGTAGATAAAAAGTAATTTTTCAGATTTTGCTTTATGTAGAATTGTGAAATTGGTCGAATTGACAGGGTGCCCCGTTGCCAATATATGATCGGAAATAGCTGATTTTCCTGACGGTGGCAAGCCTTTGTTAATCAATTTCTGTGGCAAATGTTGCTGGATTCTGCTTATCAATTGCTTCTTCGTACGTCCGATATATGTGCTACCGCACATACATGAGAATTTATAGACTATGAATGATTTGGAGAGAAGTGGCAATTGATCTTTGGTATCCAACCTCATGATTCTCTGTGTACTGAATGTCATATTAACTTTAACACTGGGAAAGTTGTCCTTAGTTATTCTATTCAGCCGCCGTGCAATTATTGAGGCTGGTATGTCGCCTCTAAATGGTAAGTTTAGGAAAACCTGCTTGCCGGTGTCCTCTCTAGTACGAATTTGCCGTGGTCTAATGTTGACATCAATGAACCGCTCTGGGTAGTTGTTCATTAGCAGAATATTCCTGAGGTAGCCCAGTTCTTCCTCAATCT
This sequence comes from Eudiplozoon nipponicum, assembly GCA_029291075.1. Lineage (NCBI taxonomy): Eukaryota > Metazoa > Platyhelminthes > Monogenea > Mazocraeidea > Diplozoidae > Eudiplozoon > Eudiplozoon nipponicum. The sequence continues at coordinate 65,965 of JAQBSW010002299.1, forward strand.
TGTGTTCAGAGCAGATCTTTCTGATTCTGTTCGCTAGGTTGTTTACTAAGTTTCTTTTGTGGGATTTTGGCACACTACTGTTGTAATGGATGTATTGTCCAGTGAAAGTGGATTTTCTATGTATGGCCAGTGTCAACTCTCCGTCTGCTTCTCGAGTGAGTTTGATGTCAAGGAATGGGAAACTGTCGTCTTTCTCTACTTCGAGAGTGAATTTGATGTCTGGATCGACTCCATTTGCTTGTTTGAGGATTTCGGACGGGTCTGCTGCTTCTGAGATGAACAACAAGATATCATCTACATACCTTTTGTAGAATGCGCACTGGTCAATTATACCTTTCAGACTCGTTTTTTCCAGGTGATACATGTATACATCTGCCAGGATGGGTGCGATGCAGCTTCCCATAGCTACACCATTGATCTGGCGGTAGTATATACCTTCGAAAGTAAATTGCACGTTTTTAGTACATGCTAATATGATATCCTTATGACTGGCCAAGGTAACTATAAATTCAACAACAATCTCACTTTTATCCAGTCAAGAACCGACATGCCGTCGACTAGTATCAACAAACGTACATGTTTGGCAACAAGGTGAAGTTGAGATCAACAGAGGCGCATACTATTTGACGAAGTCTCCATACAGTGTGAGCGTTTAACGAAGACAATCAACATTAGCGTTGTTACCAAGTTTAAATAGCACTCTCGCGCAGCGGGGTGAAACAATTAACTATACTGGGAAAAACAGCACTTGTATAGATAACAGTGAACAATTTGCACAAATGGCTAACTCTCAAGTTATCAAAACAATCATGACAAGATCTCAGACATCACTTCGCAATACTGCGAGAATGACCTTTACATGCAAACACACATACACAATACAAACACAAACGCATACACACTCACCTACTAGTCAAAACAAGAAACAGCAGTAATAACCAGTCAGATTTGTCACCAAAAACATAACCAATTAACAACCCAAAATGTATAAATATGTATGATTGTATAAGAGACGTTTAGTATTCACGAAATAAATGGCCATTATCCTCTTAGTTATTTGTGTGTTTTTTCTTCCTAATTATAGAATATATATATATATATATATATATATATATGCGAAGTATGTATTAAAGGTGTTGCGACCCAGTAACAAATTGGTTCAAATATGACCAGAAGTATAAACCAAAGACAGAAGTGAACGTAAAGTATAATCTCATGCACATTCGTTTCGTGCTTACTGGCGGCTCATCAGTAGGAGCCGGTATTAGGCCCTTTACCAACTGTATATTCGGGTGAGGAATGTGGGAAAATAGGACGGAACAATCTCCTACACGAATGTGTAAACCTGCGGTAGTGAAGCTATCATCATATAAATTCTTCGACAGTGCGACTTCAAAGCTAACTTACTTTATATAATATATATACCGAGTCTGTAAAGAGTGCCAACACTGGCTATTGTGCTAGTTCTCGATACCAAATTTATGGTACCGAAAATGGTAAATTGTATTAACACTATGATTGCTGTCCAATTTTCCCATATTCCTCACCCAAATATATAGTGGGTAAAGGACGTAATACCGGCTCCTACTGATGATTCGTCAGTAAAAACGGAAAGAATGTGCATGAGATTATGCATTCTGTTCATGCTGTCTTTGGTTTATCCGTTTAGTCAAATTTGAACTTATTTGTTACTAAGTGTGCTTCTTTGTAAAAAATATGTTCGGCTGTTGCGGACAAGTTTTCTGATTTATATCTATCGTTCTGTCTAAAAGGCTAGCGGATTCGCTTCGATATTTATCGATCAATCCTATCTTTATAATGCTCATTTTAGCGACTGCATGTTCGTAAATAAACTCTACCGGACTGTTTGCCTGGAAGCATTCCATTATTTATATTTACACTTAGTAGGCAATTTTTATAAAATTAAGTACATTTGTGTAAGTGATCCGAGTGGTCATTGTTTTATTATTCGTTGAATAATAATAATTATTATTACTATTAAAATCTGAGCACACGTCGGCCTGCCTCCCGCCGACCACAGCTCAAATTTGGTTTGTTAAATTTTCTAATTTAAAATCTTTTGAACACACCGCCAAGGCTAGGGAAAGAATATGGAATTCGACACAGACACGTAAATTTCGTATGTATTTTGCTGCTACTTACGCAGTGAATGAGAATCAAAACTGATTTTCTGTTGCTAATGAGTTGAATGCAACGTCGAAACTTGAACACTTATTCAAATTGACTCTTCATATGAGAAGTGGTTTTTTAACAATGAAGTACGTGTGCCTCCAACCGCTAGAGCGCAGCTGTTCAAGTACTTATAAAATAGCTGAAATGGCATGCTCGGGGCGAAGTGAATTCTCGATCGCCGTTTGAGATCGCCTCCTGCATTCATTTTTTTTAGAGAACATTGCGATGTCTCAGTAACATAAGTGAATGTAAAGCCACTGAAACAAGGAGGTTTTCTCTTAAATTCTTTTAGTTTTGAGGAGCTGGTGTTCTGCTGAACCCACGAGAGCTTGTTGCTGCCAATAATATGAAGAGATGTGCCAAAATGGGCCGGGAATTGACGTTGCGTCTATCTTTTAGATTCCAAGAAAGCTATATATAATTTTATAATTCAGATAAGTGCTCAATTACATTTTTCCACAAGCATATGTCTAAGAATAATTCGCGAAGAAAGAAAAACAGGAATGTAGTTAACGAAAATTATGATTTAAGTAAGGTTTCGACCGGAAATGAGGTTTCTGATCTAAAATCATATACTTCATCGCCCTATATCTTGGCTGCCAGTGTCATAAGCCAACTTTTTTCGCTTTTGTGGATCACTCGCTCGCATTTTACTCGATCTTGCCCGTTCGCCACGGACGTGGCATTGACCATCACCTACTTTATACTTGTCGTTCATGAAATCATTGCTAAGGTCTTTTTAGTTGTCCTGGTTGAGAGAGCAGTGGTGGTGACCGGCTTTCTGACATCGGATACGCTTTTGGTGCCGTTCTATTCCTGAAACCATTGGTCAAGCTCCATCCTATTTATAATTGTGCACAGGACATGTATTCTATAAGGGTATATACGTGAAGAACGTTTATTATGGCGAATTTTGGACCGCAGCGTAATATTTACTGAACTTTAGCCTGTTGTCAATCTTCAATGTCTTTGACAAGTTTCACCAACCGCTCTAAAATTTCAATCTGTTTTATTCACACAAATTATAAGATGATGAAATTAAGCATATGGTTTAATCTCATTTATGCCTTAGAGACTGAAATCGACAGATTATAGCTGCCAATTCCAGGACTATTTCGTGAATAGATGCATTCGCTCGGTTTGGTGAATCATTGTCAGCTGAAAATATTCATTCATTAATCCGGAGCAAAATTTAAAAGCCGATAATTTTTTTCAGATTGCTTCTTAATGTAGCTTCATCGTTACATGTAGTTATGGAATTTCGATATTATTTGCTATAACACTGTTTTTGAAGGTTATATTCATATTTGATGGATTCGTATTTGATGGATGCCTGGAACCACACAATTTGATGACCAATACTTTCGTGACTGGAATTTAGTACTCGTGATATATTTTATAAGATCACGGCCGTCGCACTCTTACTAAACACTCTTACTTAAACTGGAATTGGCAAACATTTGTAAATATCTTACCGTGTTTAGGGTTCAACGGAGAGGCCTAGTTTATTCTGCCTTATTGGCATGGGCCCTTGTGGAGCTTCCATATGAGAAATCTGGATTTACGACTACAAATTTTTTGAAGACTAAAGGGTTTATACTTAAAAATGTTACTTCTGATAGATGTCATATTTTAATCTTAGATAGCTTATCTTATCGGGGCATAATAGCTTGGAATCGCCAAATTGTAAAATTAGTTTACCGTAATTTACCACAAGGGCTAATAAAGTTGACAACATTATATCGCCAAGAAAAATTGAACTTGAATTTTGTTTACGTGAACAGCTCTTCAGTGATAGATGGCAGTGAGGATTCAAATTAGTTGAAATGACGTGGTTGTTTCAATTATTATCGTAGAAATCTTCACCAATGAATCCGAGCCTACTATCATATTTCATTCCATATAATTAGTTTTTTAAATGCCTATACTACTGTTAAGCATCAATTTTCAAATTCTGTTGGATTTCTGTTTTGATAATCAACAATGCCTAACGAGCTGCTCTTCATGTTATTCAGGAATTTTTTCTGAATATCAATAATTCGTAAGTCGAATCTTTGCATACAGTTCGACATTGCTTGTTACCTCAAACCGTTTACAACTTAAATCAAATATTGATCTTCATCGGATTTACTACTTGCTACCAATTAACTGCGAAAAATTTAAATGTGCCTGAAATATCCTCTTAATTTTGCAGAATATGCTGCGTACTGCCAGTGAAATTGGCGTACATGTACTCAGATTTGATCATGACGTGACAGACCGACATTGATCTTATCTTGCATGCATGACGTTCAGGGTGCTGTTGTGTATAATTACGGTTGTAGTTACGGGAACCGAGAAGATGCACAAGTTTCTTTTGATCCGTTTCCATGACGTGGATGTTTGCGCGTGCAATAGCTAACGATCTAAAATTGAATTAGGCTTGGATTCTGGTGGCCAATCTACGTGAATTTAACGAGTGCAATACTGGTCACGTTCTAGCGTCAGCGCAGAAGACAGCTATCGTCTAATTACCTGATTGAGTACGGTGATACGTCAATCACATCTTCATGGTTCTGTTTGCTTAATCTGATTGCAAGATGCCACTGGTTGTGCTGAAAATTTATGTTCATTTCAACTGTATTATTGTCTTAATTATTATCACTGTCACGCATAACAGCATTTAATAATTGATGCTTCACTGCCGCATAACCAGGGGGATAAAATAATAATTTAAAAAAGTATAATGTCTGGCATGATTTTAAATAAAAATTTGTTAAATGAAAGTGATGTTTGAAGGGAAGGATCTAGTTCGGTTGGAGATTCTTGGATAACATACGGAAACGAGGTTGCCTAAACATCTACAAAACAAAATTTAGTCTAGTGACTTCTAGGCAGGGCGAAATCGGTAATGATGTTTCCCTGTGATTTTCACTGTATAGCTATACAAACGATACTAAATCTCGCAATTAACTCTGTCTAACTATGCGAAGAAAGTGCAGAGTTTGATTCTATAAGAAATCTGCAACAAGATTGGCATTGAACTCGATTTGATGCTATATCGCGGAGGGCTCTCAATCAAGATCTATGACACGCGCGTAGGCGCTATCCCGATAGACGAACGGGTTTTATATTACTTAATGATATTTTACTTGACTTTAGCTGGTTCTTTTATGTCAAAATTTGTACATCTTGAAATCATAATTAAAGCGTGACCGATCCAGACCTAGTAATGGACTCGCATTTGAATTTCTAATGCGGTTGACTTGTCGGCCGATCCAAAAATACACCTACAGGTGTTAACTATGCTTACGCATTGTTGATAATTTACATGGGTTATACTTATCAAATAACGGTGATTGGATATCTGTACGCAACTAAAGTCTTCCACTCTAAAAGACCATGATTCACTAGCGTACAACAAAATTGCACGTACAGATGTAATGCACACTCACGATTCTCCATAAATGGCGAAGGTGAGACAAATTTACTCTAGCTTTCGCGATTCTCATATTTACCTCGTCACTCATACTACCTGAACTATTTATCCTGTATAAATACCTTACATTTAGTGGATGCTAACGTCATACCGAAAGACGAATGGCGACTGTTAATCTATTGAACATGGCCTGGGAATAATCTCGATTATCTGGCCCTTGTTGTATCGAACAAGGTGTTTATATTGAAGAATGGATGAGGAGACCCGGTTGCGTACACCAAGGGTCAGGTAATTAATCTATTCTCTGCCGCGCAACATGTTTCGTTTACATATTCTCGATTTTCGTATAATAATATTATATTTTCTGCGTAGTCCAGATCGACTAATCTACCGCTTGGAGAACGTTGACATCTGCATCCTGAACGTATGGAATAATTTGGTTCTTAATGGCATATATTATCAAAATAAATGAAAACTTGTAAAGTGGATATCTTTGATGGTCACCACTGCTAGCAGTAAACTTTAGAGATAGTTCATTGCAGATTCTCTCGTGACCAAATTCTTTGTGTAGAGAGCACCACCTTTCAACAGAATGTCGAATAAAACACTGCGATCCACTGTGTTAAATGCACTCACAATGTCTATAAATACGACTATTGTGGGACGGCGATATAAATGCCGTTGTTGAAGTGCATTGCGTAAGGTCTACGCAATCTAATTCGGATCGTAATCTGGCTTGTTCTTCTCTAATGTGTGATTCATGAGATGCGCTAAGATAAAAAAGAAAATAACCTAAATACGAATGTAGTCAAAATTATACCACGATGGTAATCACACACCTAACGATTGCCCATTGCAAAGATAGGAATGTTTGCTGACTTATTCCATGCAACCGGCACGATACCATTACTCCGTATAATACAAACAGATTAGTCAACGTTCCAGAAATTATCTCTCCACCATTCTTAAATGAGCTCGGAAGTAAATCGTTTGGCGTTGCAGCTTTGTGGTGTTTAAGATATTGGATTGCATTTCGTATTCCCTACTCTGGTGGTAAATTGGCGTTCCACGCTGTTGAGAAAAACTTACTTGCGAGGATCGTGATTGTTGCACGTGCCCTGCGAAATTGATCTTCGTAAAGTTCAGCCCATTCATCAAGACATCTACATCGGTAATAAGAATATTGTAATATTTTTTTCCGCCAACATTTAGTTCTATTGGCCCTGTTGTTCAAATAAGTTGAAGCAAAAACTGGCTGTTACTTTATGGTTCTAAAAAATTAATATCAACTTCCAGACTGTGCTAAAATTTGTACCTAAAAGCTCTACGACTGCTATTATAATCTGAGCTAGCATGAACTTGGCACCTGGTTTCGATAATTTCCACGGACCTTTCGGAAACCAATTCAATAATTCTATGGGAGCCTATAATGCCACATAATGTAGTATTTGCATTGTGGATAGCGGACCGTATCTTCGTCCATCAAGACCGGTTAAGATACGCTTTTGAATCGCTTCATATTTTTGTCGGAAGAACTGCTGTTCAAATTTACTTCTTTCTGTTTAATGCGCTGACATGAATAAATAACCTAGGCTTAGTGAATGGTAGATTATTTGATTTATTTTCAATATTTAGGAATCCGACATAGTGCTCAAGGATTTTTTCAACAACCGCCATATTCAGAGCATCTATAAGAGCGTTTTTGGTAAATTGGAAAGAGCAAAGGGAAAGAAATGCGGAAGAATCTCAAATGGCCGTGCCTTCAGTAATCTTATTTCGCTTAACCACCTTGCACGACTCTGTAGAATCATTTTATCCTGCTCGTCACTAATGCAGTATAGATTCATTATTGTTCGTAGTATCCATGGTTATAGAAAATATGCGCATCAGGGTTCTGGTTAAGTGCGTAGCAGACTTGCTCGTAAACAAAGAATTTTTGTCTAACTTTTTGTTTTCTCTGTAAATGGCATTCACTGTGTTAATTAGATTTGTGGTTGACATCTGTCGAAATTAAATGTTCTATTATGTCTATGTTGAGTAAACCAGGCTTCAAATGAGTTCAAGCTTAAATAAATTTATATTACTAACATACAGAACAGCAAAAGTCAAAACTATACGTGATATGTGCATGACTTTGCTCTCGTTGTGCATGATTACTTTCTTTGCTCTCCATATTTTAATTTATTTTCAATATTGTCACCATATGTGTGGGTATATGAGATTGCACATCACCTAACCAATTATTTGATTGCCTGAAATTGTACTGGAACTTAGATGTGCGAGTCTTCTAGCTCGAAAAGCCTGCATCGATATGGTTACACATTTTAGGCATTCCAACTTTAGTATTTTATTCTGGCGATTTAAAATTCATCATTGGGTTGCATCGTTATAAGCATAATTTGGGAATTCCTAAAATTCCCAAAACTCTACCTTTTTGTTTCTTGATATTACGATATTTGTGCATGAGTATGCTTACTACGATTTAAACTTTGTTCTGTATTGATCAACATTGAATTAAATTCCATATGCTTAGGCATAGTGTTTTCATTGGCGTGCAATATACATTATTCAGTTCTGCAACTTTCTACTAAGTTGAATGGTCTGAAAATCAAGCCAGATTTTGGATTTTCCTTGAACTATTCCGTTTTTTGTATTTCTCTGTTAGTTCTGCATTGTGGACTGAAAGTGCCTGCCCACTGTTAAGTTCTGTGAGTGCTGATCCAGAATTGAAGAAGGATCTTCAGCAACTATTCAGAAAAATGGAGATGGAAATGTTTGCAATTTCGCAAGCAGTGGAGGTATGCTATCCTAAGAAATATTTAAATCTGTTTACTTGTTGCCTAGTTTGATAAAATTAAGTTAACAGTGTGCGCCTCGTAACCAAAAAAAATTCATACCCTACGACCGATAGGCTCAATCTGGTCATATCGGTATTCTTATCTTTTGCCTAGCGTATACGCACTGTTGTTTGGTTACGGAATGCGCTATTTACCACACGTTAGTAGAGAACATGTGATCTTACATTTATATCTATTCACTTAAACCTTGCTTCCATAAACACCACAGTAATGCGAAATGAGGTTTCCATTTTATTTGTGTATGCTAATGATACTACCTGTCATTAAAGGCCTAACTTCCTCTGTTTTGAATGATATGCTCTGTATTTATTTAATAATAATTTTCGGTGACAGTACATTCGCTTCTATGAAGCATTCAAGAAAGAAAGATTTTTGTAATTCCTTTCGGAAAGTTTTAGAATATATTGGAAAGTATACTGTGGATTAAATATCATATTAATTCTATTTTTATTTCGCTTAAATGAAAGTTATGTACAATGATTCGACATAGCTGTTTTTTATGATACTTCGCCCTCTGTAATATTTCCAGTGTTTACGGTTTTGGCTGTTTTTGTCCCTTTTTAGTCAATACCTTCTTGGAGTGCCAAAATATCGAAGGAATATAAGGTGAGTCAGTATATTTGTGATCAAATGGCGTATTTAATTTAGAAAATATAGCAAAACTGACTTGAAGCTAAATCGCTAAAATCTTATTCTCAAAAAGTCATCATTTTGGTGAGGAAACATGATTGACTACGTTGCCACCTTAGTTCCTTATCTATTATCGCGTCGTATGCACAATGGTCCCTATGATATCAAACAGAGGATTGATTCATTCGATTAGAGCTCCGGTTCTTCAAGCGCCTTCGGTGTGGGAGAATTAGATCTAAGTCTATTTACGTTGGCTTGCAGTTTTTGTACTCCTCAATTTTTATCTAGTTAGATACGCATTTGTCTAAATTGATTAATTTGAATGTGTGTTTAGGCATGCACGCATGTATGTCTATAGGATTTAAATATTTTTTATCAATAGATATCATGCCTACATTTTAAAAATGTGTATATGTATGTATGCAGTATGTATGTATGTATGTACGATTATGTATTTGTGTACGTATATAGGCATATATATGTTTTGACGTATGTATGCATGTGGATGGGTGTATGTTTTTTAAGTGGGATGTATGCACGTATGTATGTTTATGTGTGCATTTATGCATGTATATATATATATATATATATATATGAACATATTTATTATTGCACGTTGGTATGAATATATTTATGTATGCTTCTTTTTACATGCATATATATGCATGTATGCGTGTATACTTGTGTATTCATATATGTAAATATCTATGAATTTACTTCAGTCACCTTCATTTCCGCTTCTGCTTCTTCTCCTTCTTTTCTCTTCACCATCTAACTGTAAATCGCTTTTAGATGCTGCAAATTTGGTGGATGTTGCTCACACTATTGAGCCCAATGTCGGATTGCCAAATATCGAATTTATGTTAAGTAAACTGCTATTCATTAAACTTAGGTTTGGTGTCAATGTCAGTGTAATAAATAGATAGAATCAAACTATAACAGCCGTCTTAATAGAAAAAATATGAATCTGTGCTTGAATAGATGTTAACTAGTCTTGATGATGAAAATAAAAAAAATTGTTATGGATGGAGATAATATCCGCTATCTGCATTGCAAGTATTATTGTATATGGTATTGTAGTGTCCGATAGAATTAGTCATTGGGTCTCTGAAAATTCTGTTATGATACTTGAAATTAGGTGTCAAATTTGTGTAAACTTGGATTTTAATAATCGACGTAGAGCTAGAAGGCACCAACTTAAGCACAAGCTCAATATTTATCTTGCATGGAAGAAGCGTTCTCACCAGGTAACAGCCGATGTTTGTTTCAATTTATTATAATCAAGATTGTGGTCTTGATATAAACACCTGACCCATTAATTACCTAAATATTTCAGTATAAACTAAGATTTGTGTAGTGTAGAAAAGGCAATTCATCCAGTAGACCGGTTTCGTCCTTATTGGGAACTCATCATGTACTGGCCCGCGCAACCAATGTTCGTTTATTTATCTATTTCAATCTATCTGCGCAATGATTCCTTGAAAATTGAAGTGTTACGAAACAATAAATGGTTTTAATACGAATCTAATAACCGATAAATTGTGCCATCCTGATAGGTTGGCTGAACATTTCAAAAATAAATTTGCGCAACTGAAACTGTCCTAATCCCCGAACTTGTAACTGCATTAACAATGTGGAAGGTTAAACAGGAACAACCTTTAAAGTTAGAAAAACGGAATGCAATATTATCCCCTAAATATCGCGCAGGTGCACAACCAGATGATCTGCTTTTGACCTTATTTGTTAATGCTTGCGAAATAGGTTGTTTGGCGTTGAATAGCATTTCTCGTACTCTATGGTGTCCGTCAAGAATGTCTTTTTCCACGTTTTTGTTCAATTTTGTTTTAGATGTCATTATTAACTATGTTCTTTTATACGTTCAGTGTGTCGATATCGTAGTTCCCTCCAGTCGTAGATTAGTCAATCTTGGCTATTCAGACGATATTGTATTATCTTTCGACAGCCAGGATACCGCCAATATCGTCTTAAGTAGATAAGCAGCCGTTGTGTGGTCTTTTGGCATGGAATTCGCACAATCTAAATTTAAGCTAATTCTACAGAATCATACATCCCTCAGTTCTTCTCTATGGCTTCGAGGTGGAAATCTTGGCATAGTCGACAGGTTTACATATCTTGGTAGAAGTATCAATAGTTCAGCCAAAATTAGTGACGAGGTGAATATGAGAATCACGCAAGCTAGAGTAGCCTTCATTAACTTTCGCCATATATATTAACAAAACAGAGTATCTTGCTCTGTCTTTAATTTCATTTGCACAAATCCTCTCTATGTACAATTTTGTTCTACTCTAGGAACCATTGATCATAGGTGCATTCGACCACCGTTGTTTGAACAGCATAACCAACAATAATTATCAACAATAAGTAAGCTTACCGTCGTAAAGTCCATCCCCTCTTCAACGTGGTACGACGGTGTCAACCATGTCTCGATGGCCGATCGTACATGGGCTAACGGGGCTATGGCGGTGGTGTCACCAGGGCGTGGTGGATTTCCGACCGGCAATCGGATCTCCTATAAAATACCACATGAGCCCGACGACGGCACCATGACTCGGCGTGTGTACCCCGCCACAAAAGGGTTCAACAGCCACAGGATTACATGGACTCCTGGACAGTACCCCGTACTTCCGAATGGCGAATGAGCTCTCAACAGCCACCGGCAACCATGCAACTTACTGCTGCCTTGCAGACTGCGCTTGGATGTGCAAAGGCTAGAGGTGCGTCCTCGATCAAAAAGCCGAGTGGTGAGGGGACACCACTTGTACCAAATTCCCAAGAAACTCCATGAAATTGGAGCCGGCTTATCCTCCAAAAGGAGTCAGCCGCAGTAAAGTAAAGTAAAGTAAGCAACATTGGCAACATAGGCATATTTGTTAAGAGGCCGACGAGTGCTTCTTGTTAGAAAAACAAATGTACCCATTATTTGCGGGCGCGATTACGTTTTGCATACGCCTTCAATTTGATTACCCAGTTGAGCAATATTTTCTGAGCCAGCGCTAGATTGGCCTAAGAAACAAAATTAACAAATTTTGACTGATGTTCGTTAAAAGATTGGCAAATGCTGAAATAGTTCACTTGCGACCAGAAGGACAAACCAAAGACAGTATGAACAGAAAGTATAATCTCATACTCATTCGTGCTTACTGGCGACTCATCAGTAGGAGCCGGTATTACGCCCTTTAACCACTATATATTTGTGTGAGGAATGTGGGAAAATAAGACGGTACAATCTCCTATTATTATTATTATTATTATCCCACATTCCTCACCAAAATATATAGTGGTTAAAGGACGTAATACCGGCTCCTACTGATGATATCCATAATGTTGGTACCATGTACCGACTCGGAAACCATAGTGTTATTACCATGTACCTTTTCAGTATTATAATGTTGGTATCGGTTACTGACACAATAGCCATAGTGTTAGTATCCTTTACAAACTCGGTATATACATTATATAAAGTGAGTTCGCGTTGATGTCACATTGTCGAGACTTTATATGATATTAGCTTCACTACTGCAGGTTTACACATTCGTCTAGGAGATTGTACCGTCCTATTATCCCACATTCTTCGACCAAATATATATATTGGGTAAAGGGCGTAATACCGGCTCCTACTGATGAGTGGCCAGTAAGCACGAAACGAATGTCCATGAGATTATACTTTCTGTTCATACTGTCTTTGGTTTATCCTTCTGGTCACAAGTGGACTAATTTGTTACTAGGTTCTCAACACCTAATGTATTTAATTAAACAAACATTGTTTGCGCGGGTGGTGATAAAAATTATTATAATCAAGGTTGCGGTCTTGATATAAACACCTGACCCATTAATTACTTACATATGTCAGTATAAACTAAGAAGTGTATAGTGTAGAAAAGGCAATTCGTCCAGTAGACCGGTTTCGTCCTTATTGGGAACTCATCATGTGTTGGCCAGAATTTGCCGCGGACAGGACTCGAACCTGGGCACGTCTGCTTCGGAACCTGGTGCTCTAACCACTGAGCCATCCTGCCGCACATACTGTCTTTGGTTTATCCTTCTGGTCACAAGTGGACTAATTTGTTACTAGGTTCTCAACATCTAATGCATACTTGCATATATATTAGTTCTCCACAACAAACAATATTTGAATGCTGAAATAGTTCACGTCAGTTACATTCAATTAGGATAGTATTGGTTCTATTGGTCAACCTGGATGGAATCTATGTGTATATGATTGTTTTTGAGTAGATACCGTCCGTGATTAGACATCGAACCGAGCTTAATCGATAATTTGTCGCAAAATTCTAATAGAATTATGTTAATTTTCTTTTCTTAGTAAGACAAAGTTAGCTGCGAGATTTAATCTTGTATATGAAGGAATACAGTGAAAGCCGCAAGGATGCTGCATTGTCAATACCACCTTGCCTTAAAGTTGACTTGGCCTAAGTTGTGTGGTGTCGAGATTTAGGTATCTCAGTTTCTGTGTCGTATCTATGTAAGTGACTATATTAATTTAGGTCGTTCCCTTCATAAATCACTCTCCTTTAACATTTTTTAGGGTATTATTATTGTCATTGTTCTTCTTCTTCGTCTTCTTAGTATCATTATTATTATTATTATTATTATTATTATTATTATTATTATTATTATTATTATTATTACATATTACATATTATTATTATTATTACTAATAATATTTAGTTCTAATATCACTGTTTGCGTGATGTCGAGATTTAGGTTTCTCAGATTCTGTGTGGTATCTATGTAAGTTACCACATTTAAACTAGGTCGTTCCCTTCCTAACTCACTATCATTTAACATTTTTTCTTTTAGATTATTATTTTTTCCATTATTCTTCGTCAGTCCTGAGTAATATTACATACATATTATTACACATATATACATATTATTATTCAGTTCTAATATCAGTTTTTAAAACAAATTCTCATGAGTAATTAAAATTGAAGCATCATTTTTTTGTATTTCTATCGGTGATAATGAGGTCCCCCTATACGTCGTGGGATGTATATTCATTTTACAGTAGCGTCCCAAGGGCTTGAGAATGGAATCTTTTAACCAAGTTCGGCACTCGAATATGCCGGATTTGTTCACCTTCGTACATCGTATTGGATCTGAACATGCTTCGCGAAATACTGAGAAACAATGGTTATTCAGACTGTTCTTTTAAATATAAGTTGAGGCAATGTTATAAAATCGAGATCAATCCACATGAAAGAAAAATTCTTCACACAACACTGAATGTTCTCTTTGAAATTGATCTTTCGAATGAAATTTGAGCGACTAAATCTCAGTTTCCGTCGATATATGTGAGAGTTGTGTTTAGCATGACAAATCATGCTCGAATCAATAATAAAATCAGCCACTATGAAGTCCACATCATTATTTGTATGCCAATTGCAATGTACCTGTAACGCTCTGTACATCGGCAGATCAAGAAGAGACTCGAAACTAGAATAAATCAAAATCTCCCTTAAAGATATTCAAAGTGATTGCATCTTCTGCACGAAAATCAGCAAGCTGTAAGAATATACTACTCACAGATAACGTGGTCGGCAGTAATAAAGTTTGGGTTCTATGCAAGGCAAAATTAAAAGCAATACTTTGGGCTTTCAGAGCTATCCCAATTTAAACTAAGCATTATGTTAGGTGGCAAGGGCAGTTCATCCAGCAGGCCGGTTTCGTTCTGTCAAAAATTTTGCCGTAGACAGTGATCGAACTGGGGCTATTGATTGATTAACTATTCAGTGTGCCACATTGCCGCAAACTATACATAATTTTTAATAACATACTAACATGTTTTTTTGTTTATCCTTTCCTTTCAGGTGGAATGGGTTTAGATCCTAAGTTCAAACAAGCCACCCTAACCTGTCATTATTATGGTGTTTCTCCCAATAGAAATAATTGCTATAAAAAACCCACAATCAATGATTGTTTAATTTCATAAAATTTAAATTCACAACCACTAACCCTGGTACCGTGATATACGTTATATTATGATAGGTACTGGATGGCTTGTTAGAACTTTATAACTAAATAGTTACCTCATAGCCTCTTTCTGAAGGTAAAACTAGCTAATAACATAAGTTAGTAAATTAGTGAAAATTGGATGTATTGTACAGAAGAGTGGCATAGTGGATAGAACCAGAGATTCCGTAACAAATGTGCTCCGGTACGAGCCGCGTCAGCTGCAAAATTCTGGACAAATACCACGAGTTCAAATAGAAAACCAACCAGTGAATGAATTCCATTTTTCTACCTTCAAACTATGTCTATGGATATATATATATGCAAACAATTATATATATATATATATATATATATATATATATTTCAGTGTGTTTACTCCCTAAAAGAAATATACTGTCATACCTGAAGGTGTCGTGGGCATAATATATATATATACATATATATATATATATATATATATATATATATATATATATATTCTCGAATGAGAGTCACAACCACAGCCCTCCCAAAGAAACGAAAAGAAATTTTATCAGATAATAAGAAACATTTCTTTTCTCTACATCTGCCTGGCATCTCTAATAAACATATCTTTATATATTAATTGGAAAGAGAAACAAGATAGAAATATGTAAACATAGAGAGAGTGTGAAAAAACGGAAACACACTTTCCTTTACCAGCAATCATAGAGAAACAGCCGTTAATGTCGATATCAAATTTTATTTACCAATATACATGCGTAAGTTGTCGATCAACTTATGTAGGCTGATCGACCAGACGGTTAATTACTCGAATGAGAAAACATTATAACTTAAACGCCTATTTTAAATCAAATGGTGGATTCACGTCTGCGATTGCGCAACACATCGTCGAAACATCGCACGTATGTTCTCCAGAAGTAGCATTCAAAATAATTACTAAATGCAATAACAAAATGAAGCTAGCCACATACAAAGCCTTATGGATAAACAAATTGCAGCCGGATTTATAAAAGCAGAAGAGGAATGTTCAGGCATTGAGGTTGAACTGGATGTGGCGCACACAATTGATTGCTTTCCGTTTTTTCACGCTCTGTTTCTATCTTGTTTTGCTTTCCAATTTATATATAAAGATATGTTCATTAATATATGCTTGAGTAGATAAATGAGATGTTCTTCAACTGATACAATTTCTTTTCGTTTTTGCACATAGGAAGGGCACCATGTATATATATATATATATCTTTATTATGTCCATTGCCTTCGAATATTACACAGTATGTTTCTAATTAGGAAGAAAAAGCAATAATAACTAAGTGGTTAATGGCCATTTATCTCGAGAATACTAAACTTCACTTTAAAATATTTCATTTTTATACATTCTGGGTTTTCATTTGATTATGGTGGTGGCAACAAATCTGACTCGGTTTTACTTCTATTTCTCACTAATCAGCAAAAACAAGAAATAGAAGTAAATCGAGTCATATTTGTTGCCACCCCCATAATTAAATTGAAACCCCTAATGTATATAAATGAAAGATTGTAAAGTGAAGTTTAGTATTCTCGAAATTAATTGCCATTATCCACTCTGTTGTTAATGTGTTTTTTCTTCCTAATTATATATATACATATGATTGATTTAGTGTTTGCCTTAGTCTTGAAAAATGAGATCCATGCTTGTTAAATAATTAACACAAAAGCATGATGAATGTATCTTCTACCATAAATGTTAGAATTAAATATGGTTGCGCGGTATAAATCTATGATATCATTTATGTAACAACAGTATGCAAGGCTTAGTATTTAAGGGAGCGAATTGGACATCATTTTAGACTATACATAGCTGGGGGTATGTTTCCGAAAGTGAGCACGAAACTTATGCACTTGAGATTATGCCTTTCGTTCAAGCTGCCTTTGCTTTATCCTTCTCGTTTTATTTGAAATAATTTGTTACTAGGTTCGCAACACTTAATACACAAATGCATATATATTATTAGTATTTTTCCACGACAATTAGTATATAACTATTATATATATATATATATATATATATATATATATATATATATATATATATATATATATATATATATATATATATATATAATTGCGGCTACCAAGATTACTGCGAAATGTGATAAATAATATCAATCGATTCTAGGGTGTATGAATTTGCTAGAGTAACAGGTGTTCAGAAATAGTTGTAATTCTCATTTTTAGTAAAATTTGGCATATCTTGAAATACATTGTGTTCGTACTATGTACCGACTCGGCCTTTTGAAACCATAGTGTGGGTTTCGTTTTCGGGCTTAATGTATATTATTTATAGTGAGTTGGCTTTAAGATGGCATTTTTGCAAGACTTTATATGAAGTTAATTTCGTTACTTTTTCAATACACATTCGTTTAGGAGATTAAATGTTCCAACTTTTCTACTAAATATATACTGAGTGTAGAGCGTAGAACCGGCTTCTACTGATGAGTCGCCAGTAAGCACGAAACGAGTGTTCCCAATTGCTGATTTTATGTTCTGTAATTATTAATAATCTGTTTTAAATCATGACGTATGTTTCTTATACTAGATTGATGTGATTGAATCATCGAGCAGTGGCTTTTCTTTAAGTGGTTGTGCATGACATTTTCAAAGTCGTCGTTTTTTAGTGATATTTTCAAAAAAAACTGACGTAAAATTTGAACGTCACCTGAATTTAAAGTGGTTATGTCTTACTATTTATTTAAAGGGCCACTGTAAGTGTTTTTATTTCAGTGTATGTCATATGTAGAGGCACTATATAAAAACGGGAGCTTATACCAATCCAATGTGTCGTGTTTCTTGTTTACATGCTAGTCATTTGTAGTGTATGACGACACTGTCTAATCCAAAAATTTCCAGTTTAAGAAATGTGCGAAAATTGTAACGTGCCATGTTTGGGTTACCTATAAATGGTGAAAGCGGTCATTTGCTTTTCAATCGTTGGTTTCACACCATTTATTAACGGTGGCAATCTGGTAACGGTGTCACTTGCTAAATTTGTTCTAAAGAAATTATAGATAAAAATGAGGATTACATTGTTTAGATTAAGTTGACTGGGATACGTATATTCAGCCGCATAAAATGCAATTCGAATTTTGAAAATGAATTCACGAATTAACTCACGATTATAGTGTCTCGTTCTGAACTTAGTTAAGGTATGAGGCTTTTGCTGATGATACTGGTGCTTAGACGGTTTTCAATCGTCGTGTGTCACTACGTGCGAAATACATAATACAATCTTTAAATTTAAAATATAATACAAGTTTCTTGATCTCTCCTGTCTAGAAGGAGTTTTGCTAAGTATTAGTACTGTTAGAATATTTATTTAAACCTAGGTTGTAAGCTTGAGATAAATTCCAATCCCATTATATGTCTGAGGCTTTGCTATGGATACCGGTGCTTAGCCAGTTTGCAATCTTCGTGTGTTTGTGATATTTGTTATATGTTCTTCATTTTAATTATGATATTTTCTACGAATGCTACCATATTTGTGAGCAGTGTGTGTTCTGGAATGTAACTTGTGGCGAGTATTGATTATAGTTTGCATGGTTGGTTGACTTTTTATTATTTTGCCACGTACTCCTTCGTATCAAATTGGTGTTCATTATGTAGTCGATTCCATATTTTTAATCAGTCTGTATTCAAGATGTACTTTTAATTCTAGGATAAAATCTTTAAAAATTGCCGTTTTTACTCATCAGTTTTCCATTATCTGACAATTACATTTTTCTCCATGGATCCTCGGCGCAAAGTTTGTACATATATATAGGTAATATGTTTTCTTCGCTTACAGATATTGGTAGAATTCATTGCTGAAATTACTGCAACTTGTTTTAAGATACTGTCTATTCATTATTAATTAAGTATATTTTTAAATATTTGTAATTTCATGACATTAGCTTGAAGTCAGCTAGCTTTGTCTCAGCAGATTTAATAGAAGGGAGTTCGCCTACTTCAAGTAAGAAGACGCAGTTTAAGAGCTATTAATAGGCCTAATAAAAAACTGTAGAATCCAAAAAGGAACACGAAACGAATGTCGTATTAACTTTTCCACTTCTTCTTATCTATCATGTTTGAGCGTTAATAATTAGAACATTAGTTGACGAAACTTGTGCTACTAGTGCTTTGATGTAGAGAAGAGAACACGTAATTGTCATGTAGGAGGTTTTCGCGGGGAAGCCGTATATTTACCGATGCTATGAGATTCCTACATATGCATGGTAGCTGACGTCGGAAGAAATCGGTTTCGTGTGTCGTGCTTAAAGTCAGCCTCACTTTCTAGCTGGCGTCCGTTCCTTTCTACCCCAGTGTCGTGATGGGAGAAGGCTAAGTCGAAGTACAATACGTGTATTATGAGCAATGTTACAAAGTAACTTAAAATTCAATGTTAGACAAAATTGGCCGTGCTCCAGACGGCAACAAAATAAATTATTGTTAACACAAAAATTAATATTTAGGCACGTAAGCAGTAAGTCATGAGTCACGGATAATCGATCAAGAGCACACAAAAAATTTAAATCCTGGGTTTGACAGCTAAGACGCAGTAATCCACTGTATGCGTCCGGTGTGTTACGCGCGGGTGTGTTGTTTCTAAACAAAACTCCATTAATTACGTATAGAATTGCAGCTCAAGAAATCTCAACTAAAACTGCTTGAAACTAGCAGAGATCGTTTCTGAGACCACATTTGGGAGAAAGATTGCATAAAACCAAAATAAGCACATTTGACCCTAAGGTGGACTGGATCTGTCGAAATTGAGTCTTGTTGACTTTGACTTACAAATGTAGCATTCGGCTGTATTAGTTTGTTAACCACATTCATTTTAGTTAAAATATAGATTTGAAAAGAATACTTCGTTATCTGCTAGATATTATGATCGCTATTTATGCATAGAACATCATAACACGTGAAAAATCTATTTGACGAATGCAATTATTATTTAACTTACTTTTTTCCATCATAAGCAAGTATTAGTTGCAAAAGCTACTGGATCTGCTACCGTTGATTGCTTGAAGAGCTGCATGGACTTAATTGGCTCTAGAGGGAAATCGATTAGTAACAGTGTAAATGGATCATTATATACAACACGCGCCGTGCAGCCTGGCATTTACTCGGATATGAAAAATACAAAAGCTGCGTATTCTGTAAGTTTAACATATATTTATTGCAGTGCTCATACTTTCGACATAATTTCTTGCATTTATTAGGCTTCTTGGTATCCGTTTAACTGACTATTATAGCGATGCACACGATCCGTTAGTACGCTAGAATTCTTCGTTTTTAATTTTTGTTTAACTATTCTGTGTAGTAATTAAAAAATGAAAACGCTTATGTGAAAATATCAGTTTTACTTTGAGAGGCTTTACGCTTTAGTAATTCATTTTTTAAAAGTAAATTAAGAATTACTGTAAGTGGTGAAATTCTTTGATGGTTCCTGATGATGACCTAAAATCATTTGCCGAAAATAAATAGGTCCTCGGTAAAAACAAATTAAAAAAATATCTGTGCTCGTAACTCTTCGATTTTTTAGAGTATTTAAAGTCTGTTCATAAGCAGACCTGTAACTTTTTATTTCAGTTAATCCTATACTCGCAAACATCCAAGTCACCAGAAAGTCATTAGCAACTCGAAAATGGACATTTATTTTCTGTGTAATGAGCCCCATTTTAGAAATTTTATCAGCCAATAGTCATAACATTTTACAGTTCGGAGATGCACGACAATTGGCTAGTTGCATCGGCAAGAGTAACACGAACTTTTTCGTTAGTATCGAAATAGATTGGTCCCGTATCATATGATAAAATTTAATCTAAATATGATACAAACGTGCTCTAATGTTATTTGTTTTAACTTCGGCCTTTTCTGCAAAGGAAACTGCCAGTCGATGAGGAATTTTATCTATTATAATGTAAATCGACACTTCAGCTCTTCGCAAAAGAACGCAGAACTTGTTCAATTTTGAAACATTAACTATAAAAACACCTGACTCTTTTTTATTTACTCACTTACACCTCAATTTCAAAGGTTTAGCACATTTAACAACAATACCTGTGGGACATTTAGTTTTCAAATATTTGAAGCAATTCCTTCTAGGTATGCAAGTATGTATTAGGTTTTGCGAACCTAGTAACAAATTAGTTCTGTTGTGACCAGAAGGATAAACCAAAAGCAGCATGAACGGAAACATTAATCTCATGCACATTCGATTCGTGCTTACTGGCGACTCATCAGTAGGAGCCGGTATTACGCCCTTTATCCACTATATATTTGGTAGAAGAATGTGGAATAATAGGACGGTACAATCTCCTAGACGAATGTGTAAACCTGTAATAGTGAAGCTAACATAATCTAAAGTCAGCGACAATGCGACTTCAATGCTATCTCACACTATATAATATATATACCGAGTCGTTGATTATGTTAGCTTCACTATTAAAGGTTTACACATTCGTCTAGGAGATTAACACAAATCTATCCACATTCTTCTGTATATATTACTTGTAATACCATACTGACTGAAATACATATTTCCGTCATGCCTGCTGATTTATCACTACAATCTAACGAACAACTGTTAGGTTTTCTTGCTCTGCATATATTAGTTCTTCGCAACAAACAGTATTTAACTCCTTCTAGGTATGATAGGAAATGTTAACTTTAGCTGATAGACAGCCTTACGAACTTTCCATTGCCATTTCTTCGAGTAGTCTGAACTATTGGTCATTGAACATGAATTGAACCATTGACATAAGAAGCTATATCAAACATTTTAAAGTTTAATCGCATCCGACACATCTGATAAAAAAGCAAAATAGTCAAACGTTTCTTTTTCTAAAATCATCCTTCTAATCTGTTTGATTTAGTGTTTTTAAATAAAGAAACGACGACGAAATATGTAACATATTTGAAATTATCTTCTGGTATCTAAACTAGCGAAAACAATTTGTAAAATCTAAACATATACGTGGGAGTGGTATGTGTTTCTGTGTGTATGTATGCTTTCTTTCGTCAGTATTTGCTTTTTCGTCTAAATTAATTTTTGAGCGCTTCTCTCAATTTGTTGAGAATAAGAGGAACAAAGTTAGGTTGCTTTTCCCTAGTATATATCAATAAATAAAATTGAATTTGTGTCTATGCGTAGTTCGGAAAGTTGATTTAAATAACTGTTATGACTGCCAGCGAAAGCTATAATTGTTTTACTGATTAACTTATATTGGAATAGCGAAAGCTCCACTAAATTAATGATAGTGACCGCATAGAAATTGTTCATCCGGGATTCCGTTGAATTATAATTCGTACAAGAATACTAGAGCTGTGAGTTGTATTTATAACTTGCCTATGAATTGCGGCTTGATTTCGTTAGTTAGTTTTCTACTTTGTTCTGCTGGCGACTATAGGAGGTAGAAACGCGTCTGTGAATGCGACTGAGGGTAGTTGTTCTTTGTCGTGCGCCTTGTTAAACAATTTTCACCACTCACACGTTTGATAATTCCTTAATTGGAAAATATTTTGTTGTGCAATTTAGACATGCTTTACCACAATTTTATTACTTTACTGTTTAAAGTAGCAGAAATTTTCATCGGGTTAGACACTGGCGATGGGAATTGGCCTTATTACTTGTGCGCTAATTTAATACCTTTAAACAGCATATTCATTTTTCCTGTATTTTTCGATTTATACTTTATATTTAATTGGTCATTTAAGAATGATTCATAAAATATATTGGTTTAAATTGGGTTACAAAATAGTTTTTAGTCGTTATTTGGTTCCCAAGAAGGTAAATTTTGTTTAAATTAAGGTTGTGATGTTGTTATAAACACCTGTCTCATTAAGTACATACATATGTCAGTATAAGCTAAGAATTGTATAGTATAGAAAAGGTAATTCATTCAGTAGACCGTTTTCGTCCTTGTTGAGAACTAATCACGTACTGGCCAGAACTTGCTGCGGACAGGGCTCGAACCTGGGCACGTCTTCTTCGGAATCTGGTGCTCTAAACACCTAGCCACCCTGCCACACACTGCCCACAATTTTCAATTATATACCAACTAATTTTGCTCGGCTAATATTTTTTCTTTTAGGTGGAGCTCATATGGCATCCATTCAGACCCAAAGTTCCAACTAACCATCCACAATCTGTCATTATAGAACAGACACCATGTTACTTGGGGAAGTGGTATTGAAATGAACATTTGTATAATTAAACGAACATTGGTTGCGCGGGCGGTGATAAAAATTACTTTAAATCAAGATTGTGATCTTGATATTAACACCCGTCTCATTATGTACATACATATTTTCGGAGTAAATTAAACATATCAAGCTTTCAAACTCGCGCAGTCAATGATTGATTAATTGTCGTTTGAGTGTCTTACACAGTATGAACTCAATACAATATATTTATTGTTATTTGCCATTGTACTATGAGTAGCAAGAAGGTTTGCGGCAAAGTTGCTCTATTTTTTGTACTCTATTTATTATAAATATTTTTGTTGATACATTTTAACAATAAATGTTTGCGCGGGTGGTGGTAACAACACTTTGAACCAAGTTTGCGAGCTTGAAGTAAACACCAATCCCATTGTATTTAACCAGTCGTGGCACAGCATAGCAAAACTACCATCAGTAGCACGCACTGATGCATTTTTAAATTCCACGATCATCATCAGCATACGACAACAAACTGAATATATATTGAAAACAAAATAAGATATGCGGCACCCACATCCAGTAGTCTCGCATACTTTGTACTTCACTGGAAATGTTGGCTGCACACTTTCTATGCAATCTCGAACATTAATTTTTTGCGGTTTGCATCACACATTAAATTATCACAAATTAATTTTGATTTCTATACATATGCAATGCGGTTTTATCCTCGCTAGTCAGTTTGCCGTCGTACTCTGATGATGATCATGATAGGTCGAAACGCGTCAGTGCGTGCGACTGGCGGTAGGTTTGTTTTGCTGTTCGACGACTGGTTAAATAAAATGGAATTTTTGTTTACGTCAAGCTCGCAAACTTGTTTTAACGAATTATTTATTAAAACGATGAACGCGATATTGATTTTGACACCGTGTAGCAGAGTGATTCAATGGTCAGAATCACAAGCTCTGGAGCATACGTTTTAGGTTCAATCCCTTTCTGCAGTCAATTGTAGACAGTGCTTTAATAAGTCCCAATAAGGTCGAAACCTGTCTGCTGGATCAATTTCCTTTCCTACATTATACAATGCTTAAGTTTATACCGAAAAATTTCTATATCTAGAAAGAGATTACTGTTTATATCCGGATCGCAATCTTGATTTTAATTAAATTTTCTCGTCGCTCGCGCAACACAGGCTTGTTTAATTCAAGTGGTAAATTTTGCTCAAACTGCTTCATTTATACTTACTGGTAAATCTATCAATTATAACTGACTTTTGACTAGATAAGTGTACTTCATGTATGCATGTGTGCTTATGTCTACACCGTATACGCCTATCAAAGGCAAATAGTAATAATAATAATAATAATAATAATAATAATAATAATAATAATAATAGTAATAACTTCATAAAAATACTACCGATCAAATAGATAAGCATACGCCAAGTATGTACGTGTGTTCCTAACATTGAAGTAATCAGTTAAATATAACTAACTGCACGTGTACGCTTATGGGAGGGAAACCAAATTGATTAATGTAAATTAATCTTTGCTCACGTCCGGCATATTTTGTAGCACTTACATTCCTAAATGAAGTATTTACGAGTTACATTCATGTAATGAAGGGGCAAGATAATGTGGATGCACCGGTCGCAAATTCCTGTAAGGTTAAATAATGAAGAGTTAGTTGAATAATAAGCGTAGTTTTGTTATTAGGTTAAAATAATTGGAGACAAAAAAATTTGAGATTTACAAACTGCAAACAACCCAGTAATATTGACAAATCAAAGGCGTTCGGAAATGGACACCGACATGTCTGATGTAAAAATAAGTTTAGTCTATGTAAAAAGCTTATTGCGCAAATGATTAAGTCAACTTTTCTCTACGTTCAATGTGCTACAAATTACGATTACTTTTATTAACCGCGATCGTCTACTGTTGAGCTTGCGTATTAGTAATACTAGATAACAGTTAATGTAGGTAGGCTTTCTCAGCATACCATATTCCAGATTGTACATCATTGCTGGTGGTCAAATGGAGACGTGCCAAAGAAAGTTTAAAAGTACAAGCAACTGCATTGAATCAATTGTAGGCGGAATTATGAGCTGTGCAAACCGACATTTCGTGAAGGTGGAGCTCGTTAATTTTGAATTTGAAAGCACCAAAAGGATCAAAAATTGAATATCAATCAACGTAATTGAGAAATTCTGTTTAATTAATTTTAAATGTAATTTGTTTAGGTATCTAATTTTGTTTGCGGATATTTATATTCGTATGCATGCATATATTTATGTGTATAGGTATGAAGGCATGTATGTATGTGTATGTGTATTTACGTATGAATTTATATACAAATGTATGCATTTATGTATGCATGTATGAATTAATGTGTGTTTATGTATATTGATTCATTAATATATGTATGTATGCATCTAAGTACAGATATATCTTATTATGTGTATAGCATTTGTTTATTATTAGAGTGTTTTATATTTTAAATTATGTTTAATGTATATACTATATGTTTGATTAGTTTGCGTCTATGTTCATAGGTTTTATTTATATATATATATATATATATATATATATATATATATATATATATATATGTGTGTGTGTGTGTGTGTGTGTATATATTTGTTTGCGTGCGAGATTGCGCGATAGTTATGAAATTCTGCTGTAACGTAGACAGAGAATTACCTTTGTTTGTATGCGCGTGTGCTTTCTGTGTGCTTAAATTTTTCGGAATTTTGCTTGTTACGATGTGTGTGCAACATGTTCTTTTCGACTGTACTTGTGTATGTTTGTTTCAGTTGTATTAATTCTTGTGGGGGTATATATTTATTAAGACTGTTCTTCTGTTGTCACGCTTTATTTTATTCTGTTTATGTGCTTGTATGTTTAAGGCTTTTTGTTTTTTAATGTGCAAATTATTTTCGACGATTAGGAATATGTATTATCTAGTTTGTTGTTGGGTTGTTTCTACATAGAAACTATCTTCGTTGTGTTCTTCTTTTACGCGTTGAGGATCAATGCTATTCGTCGAATAATCGCGCGTAAGCACTATGGATAATATCTTAGTAAAGGTATCGTTGCACAGACGATGGAAGATTCGATGAGCTACTTTTTGTTGATGATAAAGTCTATAAATAATAGAAAATTAGAATAAAATTTTAAGAGATGCAACGGATGATCAATTAGACAAAAATTGGTGCAATTACTGGAATCGCATATTAGTTTAATTATCTATTCTATTCATTTTATAGTTGTAATCTAATTTGATTGGAGAGACAGTTAGCATTTCCTATTCAGTTTAAGTATTAGATAGACTATTAGTGTTCATTTCATTAATGTATGTCTAATATTCTTCTTTGTTTTAAAAATAATGCACAGACCAGAAAATCTATGCCTTTGCAATTTATTAGAAACATTCATGTGCTGAGTGGTCACAGATCAGTTAGTTCAAAATCTTCTACAGCATTCCATTACGATTAGTTTTAAATTATAAAAAACAAAATTGTTCGTTTGTATTACTAGTTTTTTGAGGTTCCCTTTTGATACATAGTTTATCTGCGTGAGCATATATACTTTCTTCAACTGGTCGCTACATTGCGCTTAGTTACTCTTGGCTATATTCAATTATGAACAAATTTAAACGTGTTAAAGCCCATTTCCATTCCTCTTCTTCAACACCATCTTCTCCCCCTACTTCTGCCAATAACGCGCCTGAACATGATACTAAAACTCGTCGGGGCGGCCCATTTGGTGGGTTTTCAAAACATCATTCTAAAAAAAATGCACACACTTCGGGCGCTTCACGACGAAAACTTGGACAGGCTCCACCTCATGGGAATACAATGCCAGGTCAGTACGAAAATGTGAACGGTGCCACTGCTGTGCGCCTTACAATGGACTATTTTCAATTGCATCAACGGTCCAAGTTGGACCAGAAAGTAAGTAATTCTGCTTCTAGTCGAGGAAACAATTCAATGACTCCGCTAGAGGGTGCTGCAGCTGGTGGCGCCATTCAAAGTGATATCCAAAGGTAACCTAAATGTGTAGCCTTTTTGTGAATTCCCTTATTATAATTTAAATTATTTCCAGCTTGAATGTTGGTATTGTGTAGTATTCATTTGGATAGTAATCGTTTCTTTATCATTATTCTCTTCAGTAAATCAATTACTACCTGCCGTTAAACATTAATAATTTTGAATGTTTTTTAATGATTCAAAAATAATTTTAATTCTTTTAAATGCAGCCATTTTTTGTGGATTAGAAATTTAAATTGAGAAACACATTTTTATTGAAAGTCAACTTTATTATAATGCAGATATATGCAGCTGAGTTAAAAGTGTCTTTTTAGAGGATAATTAGACAAAAGAAGTTTATACATTAATCGAATATGAACTGATTAATTTCGTTTACATATATATATATATATATATATATATATATATATGTGTGTGTGTGTGTGTGTGTGTTTATCGACATGTTCATTCCCCGCTTCCTATTTGCTGCTTTTCGACGTTTGTTCTTAATGCAGCTTAGTCTGATTTTATAAATTCAATATATAAAGTACCAAATTTTGCACTGAAGTAAGATTCTGGCATGAAAATGGCTTTTTAACTGCCTTGTATAGACATACATTTTAGGCATTGACTAAAAAATAATAAATTATAAGACTGTATGTTATGTATCTAGAGTTTTCATTAACGTTCATTTTTGTTTTTTACTAAGATTATCGGAAGATTATTGACTCAGGTCCAATTTGTAACCTTACAACAATATTCATCAACGTTTAGTAAATCTAGTGTTTACTGGTGTATAACAACAAAAATGTCGGCGTCATTTCCGTATGGCCGGGAACAAAATGTCCGTTTGCCATTTTGCCGAATAATGTAGCCCTCTCTATTGAGTCACGAGAGAGTCAGCATAAACTACTGAGAATCCAATATGTTTGTAAGGCATGTTTTATTAATAAAGAACCATCACTTGTCATCTTACAATGTTCCCTCGAGCTCTTGCTTTCAATGAAATTCCATGACGACAGCCATCAGCTACACTACTGGTGCTTCGTAAGAAACTTATTTGTGCAAGGCGGATGGCATTTTTTAAAATTATTGCAAGGTTAATTATAAAGCCACACATATATGAGCGCGCCTATGTTCGTGCTGGAATTTGATTTGGCTTTGAGTGTGTTTTTGTTGA
Organism: Eudiplozoon nipponicum; assembly: GCA_029291075.1. Classification (NCBI taxonomy): domain Eukaryota; kingdom Metazoa; phylum Platyhelminthes; class Monogenea; order Mazocraeidea; family Diplozoidae; genus Eudiplozoon; species Eudiplozoon nipponicum. The sequence continues at coordinate 94,425 of JAQBSW010002299.1, forward strand.
TCGAATCGCAATAGAGAACAAAATGTTCGTTATTTACCTAATTCAGATGGTATCAATTTGATTAGAGTAAAGCATGCGTAGTTGACATTTAAGAATGGAACATTGTGAGCTCTGTCTACATTATTTGACAGTTTAAAAGAAATCAATTGTTGCGATACTGGGTATCGCATGCTTATCAGATCTGCTGATTGCAGTGGAGTTGCCATTTGGTAAAAAATTTGACAAATTGTGGTATGTAATAGATGTATGCTTCATTACACGCTTTATTTCTCAATTCAAATGACAAACAAATAATAATAGGAATGTTTTCATAACTCTATCCCTAACGATTTTTACTTGAGGACACATTATTAGATCAAAGTTTAGCTTTTAGTGAGGAAACTATTGAGTTTGTATGCCATTACATACGGGATAATTTCAAAAATTTAAACTGAGTAAAGCTTAGTTGGAAAGATTACTTTATTGGTGTTTTTTATATATTCAATTCATTTTTAATGGTCAACCATACCGACAGAAAGATGGTCTAGGAATTGGTTCGGCTTTGGCTCCAATTTTGACCGATACGCTTGCATATTTCAACGAAACAGCCAATTGAAACTATGCAACTGTTATATTGGTGATATATTTTTAGTATTGGATAGCCGTGCACTTAAATTCGATAAATGGCATCCGAACGTTTGATTTACTTAAAAAAGCGAAAATGCTGTTATTCTAGCTTTCGTTGGTGTGTTGCTCTAACGTTGAACTGGTGGCACATAATGCATATCAGGCTTACATAAGAAAACATGGACAACACAATATTTCCACTTTAACAGCTACTGCCCATTCAAGTGGAACAACATAGATAAGAAATTGTATAATAGAACATTACGTATTTGTTCGCCTGGCTCATTTGCAGGCTGAGTTGGACGGTGTGCCTAATATTCTTAGCATAAACCGTTAGCCTCCAAATTTCACTGATAAATATCCACCAAATGATAAATTGAACCATGTTTGAAATATTTGTACAGTGGATGAGATATTGATGTAAACATGCTAACAACACAAAAGATAAGAGGCAATGAGGTGCATAAAAGATAAAGTGCGTTTCGATTTCGTGTTCAAATATCTTACGAGTGACTTATCTTTGATAATATTCACACCAAACTTCCTTTACCTAGTGTGAAAGACATATTTCCGTTGCAGTCTGCATCTACCGTTATCTATAATTGTACCTGTGCGCATTCATATTTAGGCAGATGCAGTAGGTAATTGAATTCGCGCTTTTCGGAACACATACCAACTTGCTAGTGCAAAATAAATTTATTTCACATGCGTATATAACTAAACATGTCTTGTCCTGATATAAACGCGACTTTCCAGCAAAACGCATTCCAGCTTTAATTAATGGTAGGTGTGCTGGCGTTCTTCTTTACTTGTAAGCTATTGTAATAAATCGACGTTGTCTATAAGTGTGCAAAAACAATTTATTCGTTTACTAACAAAGCCATTGAACTTTCCAGGACTTATGCAAAACTTTCTTTAGTTATGTTTCTGATTTTTGAACATTCTGGACTAATATATATTTTTTGCATTTTTAAATTTATATATACTTAAAATAATTGTTCTATTTAATCAATAAATCAATTGAAAAAATGGAGTGAAAGCGCTGCTGTACTATTATAAACATTTTAAAAAAATATCATATCGTCTAATAAGTGCTTTGAGCGCTTGAAGATCAACTATCCTACATACATTGGCGTCAGATCTGATCAAATGAATAATTATTTATTAAAAAAAATTATTTGTAAGTATCGGAAAATTGAAGTCTCTCTTCTTGGCATATCAAATTATGCATGCTATGAAATAAATATAGTCAGTTGTGTAAAAATACTTTCCCATGAAATAATGTTGCTTTGTTAAGTTACACATCACAGCGGCGATGCTGGAAATAACATCATATCAGTACGGCCGATGCAAAACATTTCTGGTTTAAACTGATGTTAGAAAAATGAAGTCCTATTCTTTATGTTTATTTAAAATTTCCTTCTTAACTGTATTTCTTCAATTCTTATACTTTTATTTCTTTGTATATTTATCGATGCATTTTTTTAAATTATGTAGTAAAACGTATAGAACACTTATAAGCATCGTAAGATCAAATATGGTACAATTTTATATGTTTGGGGTCGTGCTCCTCGAGCTATTTTTGTTCTAACTGTATCAGAAATCTATAATATCTTTGATAGCTTTAATCTATATCTTGTTCAACTGTGTAGGCTTGATGTATTATCAACGTGCGTGTGTGAATTATATCTCGCAGCCAAAGAAATTGAGAATTTAACGACCGGCATACCCTAGCCATACCCTAGTCATACCGACAATATTTTCATGATCCAGCCCATTTCAAAGGGTTACAGGCATACCTTCTGTGAAAGAATGACTCTCCTGACAGTTCTGTCAATTCCTGTCGACATTGTTAGTACTAACAGGTAAAAAGTCTTAGAAAAGTAACGAGGCTGCGGTCTTATGGCATTTTCTATGTAATATGGAAAGATTCACCATTATATGCATGCATGACTCACAGATACCTTTGTTGAACCTAGAGTAGTTCTTTTGTCAGGTCTAAAGTGTTGGTCTTGTGTTTTGCAGCTGTGTGATTGCTGTTTGTGTGGGTATCTCAGTTCTCCGCTTATATATAGTCTATTACGTTTTTTTATCACAGCATATGATAATTTTAGTAAGATATTATGTTTAAAACACACAAAGCATCTATCTCGCGTATCAGTATAAAAGATTATACATTTTACGGATGCGCTTTCTTTCTAGTATTTCAACTGATTTAATAAAGTCATAAAATATGAATTCATTTTGATTAAACGAAAATGCGGCACACAAATATTTTTACAGTTTCATCATGACCAAATAATTTAAGAAACTAAGCTAAATTTAATTTTACCTCATGATAGAAAACTCCATTAATATTCTTGTATACAAGCCAATTTCTTACAGATGTCTTTATGTAGCAAGAACCTGCAAATGTGGAAACATGCTCGTACACCTGGTCTTAATTTAGTATGAAATGCACTGATTTTGTCTCTTAAATTTAGAATATTTCTTTGAAGTATACGGAAAACCATTCTTTTTTTGCACCACAACATTCAGTTTAGTCCGAAAAGAATGAATTCGGTCTTCGACTTCATCTGAAATTTCGAGGTTAATCTTAGACTAAGTTCGATGTCAATTGCAATGGGATTTTGTCTTATTCAAGGACAAAATCTATAATCTGAGAATAGGTTCTTCGTTATTTCCAGTTATGGCTGATATCAGTATGTGCATGTTGAAACAAAACAACTTAGAGCTATTTAGTGAGGTAAAATTCATGTAAATTCAACATTTTCATGTAAAATCTGTGTACCTTCTGGTGGATTGCTCTATAAAGTTAATAAATGGCATTAGAATATTTACTTCACAATTAAAACGAAGACTATGATACTCAAAACTATTAAGACAATAAAGCCTATATGTAGAGCTGATGACAGGTTTTACTGGTACATTTTCTACATGATGAAATAGTGTGAGAAATATTTCCAAATTAACAGTTACGGCTTTGAAATCGCATTGTCAAAGACCATATATTAACTTAACTCCATTATTGCTTGTATACACGTTCGTATTGGAGCTTGGACCGTCTAAATGCCCATATTCCTCGACCAACTATATAGTGGTTATAGTACTTAGTACGTGCCAGTTAGCACTAAACGCATTTGTACAGGAGATCATACCATGCATTCATGCTGACTTTGGTTTATCCTTCTGGTCCTATTTGAATTAATTTGTTACTATTTGCGCAACACCTAATACACAATTGCATATATATATATATTAGTTCTCCGCAACAAACAGTATATAACTATTATATTTATTTTTTAATAATATATATATATATATATATATATATATATTCTTTATTATGTACATTGCCTTCGAATATTATACAGTATATTTCTAATTAGGAAGAAAAACATTAATAACAAAGTGGATAATATTTTTTTTTCAAATTATTTATGTATATCGCGTAGCTATAAACATGGCGTTAGCCCATCCTGTTGTTCCTGTTAATCTACTTGATGACATTCATTTACAAAATGCTAAATTAGATAAGGGTCCGCGGCAAATTCTGGCCAGTAAGTGATGATTTTCCAATAAGGACGAAACCTTTCAACTAGATGAATTGCCTTTTCTACAATGTACAATTCTTCGTTTATTCTGACAAATGCATGCACTTAATGAGTCAGGTGTTTATTTCAAGATCGCAACCTTGATTATAGTAATAGATAATAGTTTCCCAACTGCATCTGCAACTGATAAAACTGAGGAGTCCACAAAATGAGACTATCAGGATATCAAGAAGGCCATCTATGTTATGATCCTTTCTTCATTCACGGAAGTTGCCGGTGAATGATTTTAAAGTTAAAACAGTTAACTCATTTATCTGACCACATGGTGTAGCAGCTCACAACATTACATTTGAGCGTTGCAATTGCTCCCTTTCGGAAAGAGAGCTGGTTTTTCAATTTTTTCTTGTTTCATATCTAGTTTGACAGCTAAAATTTGGGATGGAAATTAGGCATAAAAGCATGATGTGATTAATTATTATTCATAATATTTAAGACAATTAACCTGGTCTATAATGAGGTGGAGCTATCATAAGCAATAAGAAATCTTTTGCTAAGTATTCATGTAAAATTTGAATTTACATTAAAATTTTAGCATTCAGCGCACAATTCAAAAACTAAGACATCCGATTTTAGAAAATTTACTGTTTAAATTCGCTGAAAAATCTTGAAAACCTGCGACATTGGTCAATAGAAAACTATTTATTGATAAATATTTCCATATTCCAGGTTGGGGTTATCTAATATATATGTGCGTTTATGTATTACGTAATGCGTATCTAGTAGCGAATTAGTTAAAATAGGAACAAGGACATATGCGGAAGTTAGCATTAATATAGTCATAATCCAATGTAAACATAGACTTGGTGCTTACTGATGACTCATATATACTTGGCATAGAAATATGTGTTGTGGAAACGGTGCAATCTTCTATATGTTTGTCTATTTACATACAAGTAAAGAAATCTGTAGATGAAGTTTTTCTGAAACTACTACAAAGCCAATTCTCTGTTTATAATATATACTGAGCATATAGAGGATATCGACACTATAATATTGGAGCTAAACTTAATTTCATCCCAACTGAGTATAAGAACCATTCTGAACACCTGCTACTCAAACGAAGCCTTATATTCTTTCCTCGATCTACATCAGTTATCAGAGTTTCGTTGTAGTTATGACGTTTTCTAACAGAACGTCAAATTTATTTGTCCTTGATTGTGGACAACTAATACCTTTGTAATTATGTACTAGGTATTGCGTACCTAGTAACAAGTAGGACCGAAATTTAAGTCCATTACTGCTTGAATACCAATTCGTATAGGTGATTGAACCGTCCAATTGTTCTACATTTCTTGACCAAATATACAGTCGGAATAGAGCGTTGTAAGGCTCCTTATAATGTGTCGCCAGTAAGCACAAAACGCATGTGTACATGACATTATACCTTGAGTTTATGCTGAACTTCGTTTATACTTCTGGTCCCATTTACAATAATTTGTTACTAGGCCCCTAACAACTAATACATAATAAACATTATTTCACCGGTATCTACAGCGAACACACTAGATTCGCTGGTGCTTTTAACGTCTATCCGGTCATAACAGAAAATATTTTCGTAACCAATTATATTTGTCGAAGAAAGTCTATATTTTATATATTCTAATGCAAACGTTATTTCTTGTATTTCCAAGTTTGCACTATCGCTTTAATTTCAATGCAACTGAAAACACAGAGGAAATCATTTTTAAAGACATGCATGTTAGTATGTATTAGGTGTTGCGAACCTAGTAACAAATTGGTTCAGTTGTGACCAGAAGGATAAACCAAAGCTAACTCACACTATATAATATATATACCGAGTCTGTAACGGATACTAACACTGTGGCTATTGTGTTAGTAACCGATACCAACATTATTGTACCGAAATGGTACACGGTACTAACACTATGTTTTCCATGTCAGTACATGGTACAAACATGATGGATATCAATCTATGCTATAGTTCACCGACATTGAGAATTACAACTATTTCTGAACACCTGTTACTCCAGTAAATCCATATCAATTATCACATATCGCGGTAAGCATGACATCATTCAATTCAATATTTAACAGTTAAATACTGTTTGTTGCGGAGAACTAATATATATGCAAGTATGTATGTTCGGAAATAATTGTAATTCTTAATGTCGGTGAACTATAGCGTAAATTGATATCCATCATGTTTGTAACATGTACTGACATGGAAAACATAGTGTTAGTACCATGTACCTTTTCGGTACAATAATGTTGGTATCGGTTACTAACACAATAGCCATAGTGTAAGTATCCTTTACAGACTCGGTATATATAGTATATAGTGTGAGTTAGCGTTGAAGTCGCATTGTCGTAGACTATATGATGTTAGCTTCACTATTGCAGGTTTACACATTCGTCTAGGAGATTGTACCGTCCTATTATTCCACATTCTTCTACCAAATATATAGTGGTTAAAGGGCGTAATACCGGCTCCTACTGATGAGTCGCCAGTAAGCACGAAACGAATGTGCATGAGATTATACTTTCCGTTCATGCTGCCTTTGGTTTATCCTTCTGGTCACAACTGAACTAATTTGTTACTAGGTTCGCAACACCTAATACATACTTGCATATATATTAGCTCTCCGCAACAAACAGTATTTAACTGTTAAATATTGAATTGAATGATGTCATGCTTACCGCGAAATGTGATAACTGATATCGATCAAGGCCAGAGTGTATGGATTTACTGGAGTAACAGGTGTTCAGAAATAGTTGTAATTCTCAATGTCGGTGAACTATAGCATAGATTGATATCCATCATATTTGTACCATGTACTGACATGGAAAACATAGTGTTAGTACCATGTACCTTTTCGGTACAATAATGTTGGTATCGGTTACTAACACAATAGCCATAGTGTTAGTATCCTTTACAGACTCGGTATATATATTATATAGTGTGAGTTAGCGTTGAAGTCGCATTGTCGTTGACTATATGATGTGAGCTTCTCTATTGTAGGTTTACAAATTCGTCTAGGAGATTGTACCCTCCGATTATCCCACATACCGGCTCCTACCGATGAGTCGCCAGTAAGCACGAAACGAATGTGCACGAGATTATACTTTCCGTTTGTGCTGTCTTTGGTTTATACTTCTGATCACAACTGAACTAATTTGTTACTAGGTCCGCAACACCTAATACATATTTGCATATATATTAGTTCTCCGCAATAAACAGTATTTAACATGCATGTTATTCTTGAAGCTTTGTAGGTGATGTTTCTTGTCGCACCTAGTTTGACTCCTTTTTTGTTACTGTGGCTTAGAATGTCAGAAACATTTTTTTAATCTTGCTTTTTTTTAAACCGCAATATTATTCCAATTGGCAACATGGCTTGCTAGCTAGAAATATTCACAAATTTCGTATTTTTGCGCCTTAGTCGTATCCTTTTTTTTCAATTAATGAAGAAGATTATTGTCTCGAGCCTCTTTTTGCATCTGATAATGTGCAACGCATTTAATTGGTAGACAGAAAGTAGCTTCTTTTACTGTGCATTGCCAACATACAATTCTTACACGAAGGAGTATATTACGTACAAATTTACGACATAAGCATGGCTAGCTCCTGTTCGCCGGTCTTGGCAAAAATATATATGCACCACTTAAAAGCAACAGGTTAAAAGCCTTTCAGCACTCGAGCTCATACTCTCAAATGACGCCACGTTTATGGCTGTCGGAACGAATGAAAATACAAATGTATGGCTACGCGATATTAATACGATAGATGAAGCAATCCAGTTAACATTAAACTAATAAAAACGCGAATATCCATCATTTCTTGACAAAAAGTAGCATGAGATACTGAAAGAATGATATTACAAAGAATCAATCACACCGAGTAGTATATTCATTGTTTCAGTAGTGCACCAGGGGCTTATAAAAGGAACCACATTTCCAATTTTGACAGACGAATACGCAGAATGTTTTCACCAAAGAACATTGAATTAGAATTAAGATTGCTTTGCGAAACGCTGAGAAATATTGATTATCGACACCGTTTTATAGAATATAGTTTGAGGCAAATTCGAAAAATTGAGCCAAACTGAGATAAAACCAAAATACCCCGCAGAATAATGCTCAATTGTCACCTTGGCGGTGATCTTCCACTTGAAGAATTCAAAATAAAAGCAATTCGATCTAGTATGGCTCTCTGTACTTCGACACATGTGGTTCTATGTTCGACACAAAAAACTGATTTGATTTAAAAAAAAAGACAGTCTCTCCATGATGTCCTCACAATTATTTTTCAAATCCTTTTGTTCCTGCAACACACAGTACAAAGATATCCAACAAGAGACTATATACGAGCAAACCAGATAAACCATTTAAAATCGGATAGAAATTCCTGATTAAGTAAAGGGGAAAAAGCCCCAATGATTACAATTAACCTGATCCACAGTTCCAAGATGGGCAAGTACCATATTAGCGGTAAAATAAACAAGAATACAAGTAGCAACACGAGCTGCAACAAGTAATTAACTGTTTTTAAGCAAAATTTAATTTAAACAATGCCTTTGAACGAGTACCATTTTTTTTTAAAAATGAGAAAAGTGTGAAACTGGATTAATTGGAATAACCTGATCTGCGTATTGACTAACAAAGATTTGATTCCCGTTTTTATGCTTCTTCAAGATATTTTACCATCCTTTGGCGGATGTCTTCCTCACTTCATTCATCATCATAAGTTTTAAAAGATAAACTAATGAATACCTGTTCTTTAAATCAATTTTGCGTACTTGAAGAAAACACCAATCCAATTTAATTTGACCTGTAGTCGAACAACAGCAAAAATACCGCCAGTCGCACGCAATGACGCGTTTCGACCTCCTATGATCATCATCAGAGTACGGCGGCAAACTGATTAGCGAGGATCAAACCGCATTGCACATATATGGAAAGCAAAATTAGATATGCACCTCTCACCTCTAGTAGTCTCGCATAAATTGAACTTGTCTGGAAATGTCGGCTGCACAATTTCTATGCAGTCACAAATATGAACGGATTGCAGCTTTCGCTAGAAATAAATATATGGGAAATACAATTAAGCTATCATTGATTGCGCGGGTGGTGGCAACAATTCTTTACATCATGTGTGCGAGCTAGTAGTAAACACCAATCCCATTGTATTTAACCAGTCGTCGAAAAACATAGCACAAATGAGTACCTGTTTATTGAAAAAATGACAATAAATTCTGTTCGATACAGATCCTACTAAAAGGAAACAATGAGCCTGTTGAAATTTTTATCACGTTAAGCGGCAAATTTATTAGCATTTTCGTCGTATAAAAATTGTTATTCCCACATGCGCAATCAATGACCGATAAGTACAACAACTAAGTTGCTGGTTCATGATTTGCATTTTCCGAATTCTGGCATACAAACTTATTTACGACTAAAAAGAAATAAATAACCAAACAAAATTCAAATACTGTTTATCAAACTATCATTGACTAACTGCAGCGCACGTAGCGTTTTGCGTATGATATATCAGAGAAACAGACGATTACAGAGAAAATATTGAAGATTTTTCTCAATCGCAAACAATCATTAACTATCAATTCACTTATTGTGATAATTTATAAGATATTTCGATTATCTTTTTTAGATATCCAGTTATCGCTAAAATGGGTTCTAGAATCCGCGATAAATTTCATTGTGATGCTTTACATCTAAAAAACACGCGTTCTCAATCGCATACATAGTTTTATTTACCACGTTTTACTAATGCATAAAATTGACAAAATGTATTGTACATTAATCACGTAGATATATATATATATATATATATCCATGTATTACAATATGTGATCCTATGCATGCGAACAAAATTTGCAGCTGTTTTTTATGTTACTTTCAAGTTCATGGAACATTCTTGCAATTTAGTAACTCGCATCAGTCATCGCTAATCTATTTAAACTTTTAGTGTACCGTGAATATCACAAGATAGCGCTAAACGACATGATTTTATTAAAACTGTTAGCATAATTAATTTATGATATTTTTTTTAAAGTATGGCGAATTGGTAATATCACAGTCATAAGATAAACATGTATGTCAATCTTGCCTCCATCTGTATATTAGGCCAAGTTATGTGCATTAAAACATTATAAGTGTACTGGGAGATAGTCTGAGATGACAAGAACAATTAAAGTCGACCACAATCAAATTCTGTAGTCTGAAGAAAAAATTTTATCTGGAGTATCAGGTGTTCATGGTAGTTTATATTCTCAAATTTAGCGAAATTTAACTGCTCTCCAAAATATTATCGCTGGTACCCTCTAAATGATTATTATATACTATATACAAAGGAGCTTGATTTAAAGTGGCCTTGCTAAAGACTTCATTTGATGTTGTTTCAAATATTTCTTTAATAAACATACGTGCATTCCAACATTTGCTAACCAATTATATAGTGGGCTTTGTATAGTAGTGCCAGTTCCTGCTGATGAAATGTCACTAGGAGCGAAACTCATGTGCTCTTGAGGTAACGCTTTTTGTTAATTCTGACTTTAACGTAGCCTTCTTGTCCTATTTGAATTAATTTGTTACTGGGTATGCAATAACTAGCATATAAGTTTATGTTAACTGTGGGGTTCCTGTATAAAAATCTTTATCTCTTATTCTGAATATGGACCACCTCAACTTCTGCGTACCTCATTTTCCCACCATTAAACATTGCCATATTAAATATTAGACCTAGCGATTTCCCACTGCGATTACTTTCATAATGTAACTCCAAGATTTCATTATAATTGATTTTCTAATAAACCTTATCAAATTATTGTGATTAAAATGCTCTCAATTTATCTGATTGCCTGTTTCTTGTCAGTGCCTAACTTGGTTTGATCCCTGAATTTGCCCATATTTATTGGTTTTATATTCTTATCTGTTTAAATTTATCAGGTTCATGTTCATCTCCCTGTATGTTATGTTGCAGTCTTTGCATGGTATTTCATGTGCAACTGATGTGTTTATGAGTTCTATTATCTTTTTTTTGGTTGGTTTATTTTTCTTGCCTAAAGGTAATGCTTGTTCCCGTGAAGATCTGGCGTTACCTTTAATCCCTATTGTTCTTTTTATGTACTCAATTTGTATTTTCGTATTACTAGCTTTACCTCTATCCCTCGATTTACCTTATTTAAAATGTAATTTTATTTCAAATTTATTTGTTATCACATTTCGTTATCTTTGGTATTACTTTCTATTGATATGTCCATTATCCAGGAATAACTGCTTAAGTTCTTGGTTAGAAACCCTTAGCGACATGGCATTGAATTGAGCTCAGTGGCGATCTTGTTGCAGATGTCTAGTAGAATAATCTTCGTAACTTTCTTTTCTTAGTAGGACAAAGTTAGCTGCGAGCTTTGGTTTGTTTATGATGTGGTACAGTGAAATCCGCAAGGAAGCTGTATTGCTGATGTCGCCTTGCCCGAATGCTAACTTGGCTATAATGGTGTTGTGTAGAGGTTTAGTTTGCCTCATTTCTGTGAGTTATCCTGATAAATTTACTCATAGTAGCAAAGTATTCCTTCTCTCTCTGCCTCTCTCTCT
>JAQBSW010002300.1:0-47500 GCA_029291075.1 Eudiplozoon nipponicum
AAAAAAACTACCGCCAGCCGCAACGCACTGAAGCGTTTCGACCTTCCATGATCATCATTAGAGTATGACGGCAAACTGACTATCGAGGATCAAACCGCGTTGAATATATATTTAATAGCTTGTTGAATCAAATCTCAAACCATCTGCATATGTGAAATGTACAATACAACCTGAAAAACTCTCATGCATCCATTTGGCAAATCATGTCTACTCAACCTGTAATTTAAGTTTGTTTAGTTCAGTTTAATAGAAATATTCAAGCAAGATAAAATTAAAAACATTCAAAAATAAATTTACTTTTAACGACTGTTTTAATTTTTCACTGCATTGTATATATGATGTCGTTATGAACTCAACGTTTTATAAAATAGTAAATTTAGTTTATATACTAGACCAGATTAGCCTTTACTGGGCCGTCAGAAATTCCACAGCCATGAGAGTAATAGAGCTATGCTACCGAAGCCAAAAATTGCCTGCAATTTTAAGCTTCACTGTCAGTAAGCCCTTTTCGGTCTACCCGTGCAATAGATCCTTGTTCTTATTGCTTCCGACCTAAAATTCAAATTGGACTTCCTTGATCGGCTATCATAAGTCACAGTACCTTTCACCTGAGTAAAAGACATTACCTACAATAAAAACGCAGGATTAGCTAACTATATTTGTTGTCAGTATAGATTAAATACAGCATAAAATTTTGAATGCAATCTAACAAGTAGACCAGTTTCGTATTTGCCATGCAATCAACAAGTACTTGCTCGAAATGCCGAGATGAACGTTTGAATCAAGGAAAATTTGCTTCAACCTTGCAACTCATCCAATGCACCGTTTAGTTATGTACAAACTTATATTTTTTACCTAAATTTCCAACTAGCACGCATTCGATTTTTAATTGTAGAATAGACACCATTCAACATTTGGAATTGATTTGAATTAAATATGCATGTTGTTAGTAAAAACTAAATATTTATACATTATATATGTACATATATACATTATTCATTACTCATTTTAAAAATTACTGGAAATATAAAAAGTGATGGTCAGGAGCATAATGACTCATTATTAACAAATTCCCAAGTGGTGTTGAAATGTTAACAGTCCATAGGTTACAACAGTGCTCAACACAAATACGTATGTTACACATCGCTACAAACAACAATACCTTTAAACATGCTGTTTCACACACAAGTAGAAGGGCTATAAAAATACTTCCATCAGACATGAAATATCAATAATTTACTAGACGGATTGCAAAAGTTAACTCGCTAGAAAAAGTAGCAGAAAAAAATTAAGAACCCGTAAAATTAAGCAAAAATATTGCGCTTCCTGTAAGGAGACCTATAATGGCAGAGCAGCGAATGAAGAACACCTAAAAGTCACCAAGCTATATATATATATATATATATATATATATATATATATATATATATATATATATATATATATATATATATATATATAAAGTATTACCAGCAAAAACCGCATTAGTCTACTATCGAGTCAGTTGTACACAGGTGTTCGAAATGCTTTTAAGCATGTCTATAGTCTGCATAGCTTATACAAAAACCAGAAGGTACGCATGCGCAAAGCGACAGGCACACAAGACTCATTTGAATATCTCAGACAGATGCATGCAATTAATGGTTTTATTGATGACATAACCAGTTGTTGCTAATTCAGGTCATCGGTTTAGGTTAGCCTGAAGAGCAAACAACGTGAACTGCAACGACAAGCAGGAGTTGATCTGATAATGCAGAATTCGGTCTCACAAAATTGACAGCTTTATACGAATGCAAGCTCCATCCGTTTAGAATGTTTACTTAGCCTGGCCTCAAGTGTTTTTCGATGCGTGCAAATTAAAGAGCATTAACATTGTTACAACAAGATTAATCGTTGCACTGTGGACACCACAAAAAGGTACGGTGGCAAACAATCTTGCCTTCGATATGACCAAAAAGCCAAATCCGCAAACACTCTTCAATAGTATGCGAGAAGCCACTTTTGCCATAAACAATGAGAAAAAAAAATTTTAATTGTGTTATTTATCGGATTAGTTCATTTACGCTATTAATACCAAAATCAGTTATATATGAGCATTTATAACTGATCAGTTGGTTGCAAGAATACAATTATTTAGGAATACGAAAACTAATCTAACAGCGTCATATATATATATATATATATATATATATATATATATATATATATATAATTAATCAGGATATATATAAAAAGAGGCTGTAAAATTGAAGCTTAGTAGTCTCGAAATAAATGGACATTATTCGCTTTGTTATTAATTTGTTTTTATTCATAATAATATATATATATATAAACGGTATAATACAAATGTAATTAATTAACTACGCCGATTTTGTCGATATTGAGCAATTTGCCGCCACAAAGATCAATTATTTCAGTAAGGAACGCCTCGCAGAACAAACTGATAGGCGAATTAAAAAAGACCCTACAGCCTATACAAATTGTGTTCGCAGCCACTTAGATTTCATAAATAAGGTAAAATCTCATAATGTCAATTAAAATAGATAATAACTTTCTACGTGACAAAACGTTTGAAAGCCTCTCGACCGAGAAACCCATTTGTTGTCGTTTTATAATCAACTATTGTAACGAACTACCATGTATAATTAATGCTTAATAGACAATATTTCAAACAAATCAATGGGATAGCGATTTGCTACCCTTGAAAACATCTATGCTGTAACCTATTATTCCGAAATACCGCTACGCATATGTAAGCCATGTAGCAGCGCGGTGTCGATTTCGAGCCAAATAAATCTAATACACACGTTATTCTGTAGAATAAAGGAAGTCTGCTCAAAGGAATTTCAATAGCACAAACTAGAAGTGCCCAAAACGACTTCGGTAGAACACAGATAACCAAAAGGATTCAATCAAGAAAATATGAATCATGAATAACAACAAAATAGCAGTTCCACCTCGCCCAAATACAGGATTTCATACTTGTAAATTTAAATTTTAATGGCGACACCTTTAATTATTAACTTAACCAATTAATGAAAACAGTAAGAATTGGGTGTCTAATACAACGATTGATCTATTACAAGAAAACGATTGAGAAAGCAAATTTAAACGGTTGAATCGAAGCAATTGAAAATTCTACCGTTTTTTATTTAAATACACGTGATAACTTCTCCGGAGGCTATGCAAATAACGCGTCCTACTACTAAAAAAAGCGAATTCACTAGCATTTGTGATCAGACACGACAGGAAAAGTATATATAAATTTCCGCAAAAATACAAAAGCTTTTACAAAAATACACCAAAAGCCAGGCAGGTTTTCAAGTGATTGTCAAAGCAAGAAATGAAAACTGAGATGCGCATTAAAGAATCTGTTGATGCTTAATCATGTCTTCGGAGTCGAGTAACCAAAATAAATTTGAGTAAAAGATGAACACTTATTAGATAATTGTGTAAGTGTGTGCGCGCGCGCCTCTGCGTAAGTGAATTTTACTTCCGGTTTGGTTTTGTAAAATGTGTACACGTAACCCAAATCAATCTCATATGCCTTGTTAAATACAGAACACGAAATATCAGACGAAATGAGATCTGGAAAAATGGCCTTTCGAAGCTGTGAGATTAAAACATGTTACAATTATGACATATGCTCTAGTACACCAAGTATTTCCAAATTTTTTCGACGACTGTTTATTTAAAATGGAATTGGGTTTTATTTATAGATCTCAAATTTGATTTAAAAATTTTTTTACCTTCACGCGAGCAATTATGGATTTTTTAATTATATCTCAACTTATTTTTCTACTGCATTTTAACATATATGAGCATATACATACTTAAAAGCGTACACACAAAAAACATTTCTTAAAGAATACAAACGTACAATCAATAATCTACTTTGTGGTCGGAATCCTATTAAGGACCATAAGCACATTGTCAATCAGACTAATTTCTCGATGATGGATTACAATCTTAGCTTTGCACATACGAGATCGGGTCCAATAAATCAATTCGTCATTTGTAACCCTTATTAAGCTAATAAATGCGAAATTTTAAGCGTTCCACATATATCATTTATAAAATATATCAGCTGGCGATAATACTGCCAAATCTCCTTGTCTCTCTCTCTTTCAATATATGGAGAGCAGGCATAATTCACAGATGTGCTTTATGAAATTTAAAGCAAAAATTTCAATTTCGCTCATTGAAAAACGTGTCGTAATGTTATGCTCTTATTAAGGTTGGTTGGGTCACATTTTATTGCACAACACGGTAAGTGTACGCATATTATGCATGTGAAAAGGCACGCATGCCCCTATCTTGTGCTGACTAAGCCAAATCAGAAAGCAAAAATGCATATAATGTCGGATACGAGCCAGCTATAAATACGTTTCCATGCGCCAATATCTGCATGCTCAGCATTCTCAAAATTTTCAGCGTTAGCATTCTAAGTGGATGACTAAACAGGAGAACCATCACGAAACGTATTTTTACGCACGAAATCATGCAGAATTATCCAACCTTTCCAAACACATTTATTCGTTGACTAATAAAACAATAAGCAATGCTGGCTTGGTTAGCCTTATTTACAATCTGCTGAAGAGTTAATATTTCGAGACAGAAATTGTTGGATAATAAATTTCACTAATTATTAAAATAGCATACATTTGTCAGTATAAACTAAGCATTACATAATGTAGAACTAGTAATTCATCCAGTAGACCGGGTTCGTCCTTTTTAGGAACTCTCAAAACACTGTGCAGAAGTTGGCTGCGGACGTGCCCACCGTTCGAGCCGTGGCGGTAGCAAAATTCCAGACAGTACTTGAAGAGATCCCAATAAGGAAAAAATCGGTCATATGGATGAATTACCTTCTCCAAATTATACCATGCTTCTTTGGCATTGGATATATAATATATATATATATATATATATATATATATATATAAAATCGGATTGGTGCTTATATCAAGATCCAAACTTTGATTTCAATAATCGTTATTAACGCCAGTGGAACCAATGAACGTTTAATTAAAATAGCATGTAGTTAGAATGCAAAAGAGCTTCGTTTTAATCAAACTTTTGGACAAAATCCATAAAATGCATTATTTCACCAGTCGGAGAACTTGGTAGGAATGCTGTGACTAAAACCGATGTATTTCGATTATCCATAGCTGTTGGTAAAGCACAATGTGAAACAGGGAACAACTTGGAAAGCGTAGACAGACAGACAGACTGTAAAACAGTAACTCCATGCAGAAGTAGTGAAATATCTCCAACGAAAAAAAAACAACTGGAATCCAGCCTCTGTTAGTCACAATACAGATCTGTTAATTTTGATAAATCCAGTTTCGCATTTTTTTTCCATTCTTTTAAGTAGTGATGCTTTATTGTCGCCAAACTATGAAAGTTATAGCCTTGCGTGGGATTTAAAAGAACACTAGCTCATCAATTCGTAATTGAAATGGACAATTTAGATGAATAGATTTCTTTCTCTTTGGCGATGCAATTGTGTATTAGTACCAAATTTGTGCAAATAGGACCAGAAGGATTAACGAAAGTCAGCATGAATAAAAGTTGCTATTACTGTTAATATTTTATCGAAGAAGTAACTGAATTCTCTAACAAGCGTGGCTTCGATATAATGTTTTTCTAAAACAATATGGGGAAACAAATGTTCCACTTGTTTGAGATAAAATTGGCGTTATATAGGATAAAATATCTGTAATCCATCTAATGTTAGATACTGAATTTTCCCAAGAATGTAGCAAAGATAAAAAATTATAAATAAATAATAATATTAATTCAAGTAACCAATTATTGCAACAGTGTTCCGCAGTGGACAGTGACAAACTCAGATGCAAAGGCATCCGGATTCGAGCCCTGTCCGCAGAGCAATTCTGGACAATATGTGAAGCATTCCCAAAAAGGACGAAACTGGTCATCTAAATGAATTGTCTTTGCTACCTTATACAATTCATAATTTATATTAACAAATGAACGAATAATGGCATTGGAGTTTATATAGTATACACAATAGTATGATACGCGCTGAGCACTTAATAATAAGTATGTTTGAACAGGACTAGGCAAATATGCCAGTCAGCATGAACAAAGGGTACAACCTCATTTACACATGCGTTCCGTGCTTACTGGCGACTGACAAGTACGACACGGTACTACGCCCAAAACCGATTATGCAATTGGTCGAGTGATGCGGGATAGCTGGACAATGTAATATTACATAGGTATTTGCATCAAACAGCATTATAGCCAACTACGTATAAAGTTATTAGCCATAGGACATCAAAGCTAACTCACTATATATAGCATGTACTACACCTGTGAACGGTACCAACTTCAATATTTCGAAGATAAGCTACATACAGCCTTAAAACATAAATAATCGGCAGAAAAAAATGAGATCGAAGTCACCATTATGGCTAAGAGGTATTAAACGCTTGACGTAAAATGAATGTAGTTTAATTATATAAATGTTCATTTTAATACCACTTCTCAGTGTAACGTGGTATCTGTTCTATAATGACAGATTGGGGATGGTTAGTTGGAAATTTAGGACTAAAGGGATGCTATATAAGCTCTACCTAAAGGAAAGGCTAACCAAGAAACATTAGTTAGTATATAACTGAAAATTGTGTGTAGTGTAGTGTAGTGTGCGGCAGGGTGGCTCAGTGGTTAGAGCACCAGATTCCAAAGCAGACGTGCCCAAATTCGAACCCTGACCGCGGCAAATTCTGAACACTACGTAAAGAGTTCACAATAAGGACGAAACCGGTCTACTGACAAATATATGTAATTACTAGGTCAGGTGTTTATATCAAGATGGCAACCTACATTAAAAATAATTATTATCACCGCCCGCGCAAACCAATGTTTGTTTAAATGAATGTATTGTCATTATTTACATCTAGTTTATAAAACTTTGCAATCTACTCGCTTATCGATCAACCGAAACAACGTTTAAAAATCCGAACCGGTATCTATGCGAGATATTCACTGAAGAGTCCTTGTCTGGTTTAATTTGTATGCGGAGAAAAAGTCGTACGCATTGCCACTGTAATTTCTCTTTCTCAACTAGTATCCCAATTAAACACAAGTTCCGGTGTTCATAAAGCGACTAGCTTTTTCACTTCAAATTAATTCACGTCAAATAAACTTCCTATCCTCTCATGGGAAAATAAAAAAGACAGACGTCACTTGGTTTCCAACCTCAGTCAATATCAAAATAGGCACAGTAACGAAAACAGCGCAGCCAGTACACAAACAGCAAACGAAGTTACGTAATGACTAAGTCGATGTTCTAAATTCAACATTGAAATAAAGACAATAAACACAACGCACCACATACAAGTGCACTTGTTTATGTTTCATCTTGAATAATTAATTCAACAACATTATCTTGTCAATGAAATAGCTAGCATAAACAATGGCAATAGCGAAATACATAACTGACCGCTGACGGTAATCTGACGTTTGTTATTAGCTAAACACTGCAACGGCTCATTCTTGGCATTACCGCATAGCAGCTAGTTGGATTAACGTCTCGTGCACACATTTACCGTGCTTTACATACAATTCCGTAATGATGTGCAATCATTGCAGATAGATAAGTTACTGGTGGTCCAATTAATAGGAACTTTAAAGGAAATTCATAACTGAATATATATGCGTATCTGTTGTCAGTAAAAAATAAACAATGCAGACATTATAAATGGCAATTCATCAAGCAGACCGATTTCGTATATATATATATATATATATATATATATATATATATATATATATATATATATATATATATTAATACCACTTCTCAGTGTAACGTGGTATCTGTTTTTTGATGACAGATTGGGGATTATATATATATTGGATTATATATATATATATATATATATAGTTCTTATTAGGAAGAAAAAATATCAATAACAAAGTGGATAATGGCCATTAATTTCGAGACTACTAAACATCACTTTACAATCTTTCATTTATAAACATCCTGAGTTTTCATTTGATTATATTAAGTAGTTTCGAAATAAATGGCCACTATCCACTAAGTTATTAATGCTCTTTTACTTCCTAAAACGAAATATATTGTGCAATATTCGAAGTCAATTCACAAAATGAAGAATATATATATATATATATATATATATATATATATATATATATATATATATATATATATATATGTTATGTGGGCCACAAATAGTTATTATATTTTGTCAATGAACTGTGAAATTGTAGATTTGCGTTAAATAGGATTGCTTAAACATTTTCCAATGGTGGGAAAATGGCAAACTACTGATAGGACTCACAAAGGAATAATTTGTGCCGAAAATTAATCCAAGCATCAAGTAAATTAGCTGCCAGTCCATAAATATTCATATAAACCAACATCATTGTTCTGCTCGTAGTTCCACTCCTGAAGCCTTATAGAAATTATAGTTATATTTTTTTCTTTGAATCACTTTTAACTCACGCTAGTTTCACTAGTAACGTCGGTCATAACTAGTTTGGCGCGAAATCTTAAAAGTTCCATGGCTAAGGTCCAATTCAATATATATATCCTTGTAATAAATGAGAAATTGCTTAGAATAACAATTGAAACATATGCTAGAGCAAGTATGTATTAGGTTTTGCGAACCTAGTAACAAATTAGTTCAGTTGTGACCAGAAGGATAAACCAAAGGCAGCATGAACGGAAAGTATAATCTCATGCACATTCGTTTCGTGCTTACTGGCGACTCATCAGTAGGAGCCGGTATTACGCCCTTTAACCACTATATATATGGTAGAAGAATATGGAATAATAGGACGGTACAATCTCCTAGACGAATGTGTAAACCTGTAATAGTGAAACTAACATCATCTAAAGTTTTGCGAACCTAGTAACAAATTAGTTCAGTTGTGACCAGAAGGATAAACCAAAGGCAGCATGAACGGAAAGTATAATCTCATGCACATTCGTTTCGTGCTTACTGGCGACTCATCAGTAGGAGCCGGTATTACGCCCTTTAACCACTATATATTTGGTAGAAGAATATGGAATAATAGGACGGTACAATCTCCTAGACGAATGTGTAAACCTGTAATAGTGAAACTAACATCATCTAAAGTCAACGACAATGCGACTTCAATGCTAACTCACAACTGAACTAATTTGTTACTAGGTTCGCAAAACCTAATACATACTTGCATATATATTAGCTCTTCGCAACAAACAGTATTTAACTGTAATATATTGAATTGAATGATGTCATGCTTACCGCGAAATGTGATAACTGACATCGATGAAGGCCAGAGTGTATGGTTTAACTGGAGTAACAGGTGTTCGGAAATTGTTGTAATTCTCCATTTGGGTGAACTTTAGCATAAATTTATATCCATCAGGTTGGTATCATGTACCGACTCGGAAACCATAGTGTTAGTATCCGTTACTCATCGATTTCAAAAAAGGTATCAGTTACTAACACAATAGCCATAGTGTTAGTATCCCTTACAGACTCGGTATATATATTATATAGTGTGAGTTAGCATTGAAGTCGCATTGTCGTTGACTTTAGATGATGTTAGCTTCACTATTACAGGTTTTCACATTCGTCTAAGAGATTGTACCGTCCTATTATTCCACATTCTTCTACCAAATATATAGTGGTTAAAGGGCGTAATACCGGCTCCCACTGATGAGTCGCCAGTAAGCACGAAACGAATGTGCATGAGATTATACTTTCCGTTCATGCTGCCTTTGGTTTGTCCTTCTGGTCACAACTGAACTAATTTGTTACTAGGTTCGCAAAACCTAATACATACTTGCATATATATTAGCTCTTCACAACAAACAGTATTTAACTGTAATGCTAGAGCATGTTTGGTTAAAAGAACTGTTACCACCACCCGCGCAATTAATTTTAATTTAATTTTTAATTTTATTGTCTATATATATATATATATATATATATATATATATATATATATATATGGCGAAAGTTACAAACAGCTAATGTTAGTGACTGCATAGAAATTGTGCAGCCGACATTTCCAGTCACGTACAATGTATGCAAAACTACTGGAGGTGAGAATTGCATATCCAATTTTGCTTTCCATACGTATGCAATGCGGTTGAATTCGCGCTAGTCAGTTTGCCGTCGTACTCTGCTGATGATCATGGAAGGTCAAAACGCATGAGTGCGTTATGACTGACGGAAGTTTTGTTATGTTGTTTGACCACTGGTTAAATACAATGGGATTGATGTTTACTTCAATCTCACAAAATTGATTTAAATAAGTGTTTGGTTCTTGTTTGGAAAATCCTTGGGTCTAACTTAGAATGTTGTAGACAGAAATGACATACACAGCGTACGTGTGATATAAGTAGGGTATGAGTTAAATAGTTCTAAACCAAATTATCTTCGGCTATCATGATTAGTATTTAATCTAATCACTTTTGTGAACTAATAGATAAAATTAAGATATAATGGTTTAATGAAACATAATTCTATTAAAAAACATGTTTATAAATCAAAATTAAAAAGTTATTGTTTTATCAGATCGCACCTTGACTGAAAAAAGTAGAATTTCAAACAGCAGATTTGAAAAAGACGATCAAGATTTAAATTACATTACCAATTTATAACAAACAGAAACGACGTAGATGTAAAAATAATATTTAGCAGATATTGATTTCAATCAAGTTTGTGAGCTTGAGATAAATATCAACCCTATTGCATCTAACTAGACAAAGTACATAGAAAAATTACCGTCAGTCAGAGGACTGACGCGTCTCGGTCTCTTAAGTACAACAATACGGCAAACTGACACACGAGGATCAAGCCGCAACGCGTATATACGAAAAGCAACTTAAATATGAAGCACCTGTGTGTAGTAGTCTCGCTTAACTTGTATTTGATTGGAAATACGAACTGCAAATTTCTAGGCAGTCACGAGCAGGAAACTTTTGCAGCGCTCGCCAGACTTATATGAGTTATACAGTTGAACAATCTGTGATCTCACGCGTGGTGAAACCAATTCTTTAAATCAAATTTAAAATTCGAGATAAACACCAATTCCACTGTATCGAACTAGTCATTCACAGGTACTGACATGTCTCGACCTTCTATGACCATCATCATAGAGCTGCTGAGATACTGCCCAGTAGGAAAAAACGCAAACTTGATTTAAATCGTTGTTATCACCGTCCGTGCGACCAATGTTCGTTTAATCAGAAATATTTTCATTCCCTTATTGAAATTAAAATCCAGAGTGGGCATAGCTCAAACTCTAATTCTTAGATACGCATACTAGAAATTAACAGGCCAATGGCCACAATAAATGCAAACTTCATTATTAACTTTTTAAATAATTCCTATTGTAATGAACCAGTCGTCGAAAAACATAGCAAAACTACCGTCGTATTATGATAACGAACAAGAAATTTCGAAACACATCAGGACGTGTGACTGACGATGTGTTTTAATTTGTTTTTCTGGCGAAAAGAAAACACTGTAGATAATAACAAATGCAATGGACATTATATATATATATATATATATATATATATATATATATATATATATATATATATATAAGTTTTTCGTATGCACATAATTTAGAAGTATAGTTAGTCTTGGCAACGACTTTATGAGATATATGTATTTCTTAAAAAATGAATTTATAACGAGAGAATCATGCTGCATGATAATTTTTTTAAAATTCCATTTAACAAGGTTGGAGTAGTATTAGCTTTGTTTGCATAAACTATCATTAAAGGTACACACAGACTCCATATGAAACCCGTTCGTTTATATGATCTATACGGCAAAGTAAACAAACGCCCCATGCACTTAAGTAGGCAGGATCAAACAAATAGCCAAGGATATTTTTAAGATACGAAGATAATATAAACGCAAATCTCACGCCACGAAGAGATATAAACACAGCAACAAATAAGCACACGTAAACAATCAAGTTTTTTGGTGACGTTGATATAGCCTTACTGTTCTAATAAACAATAGAATTAATAAATGCCCAACTGATAATTTTTCATGAAGTTTAAAACACTGATAAGACAAGCCCCAAAGTAATAAGCTACTGCAAAAGTTACAAATAGAGATTATAGCAGTACTTAGATTTCTTGATAGAAGAGAACTTCGTGAATAGAGGCCGAACGTTTTAAAGCAAAACACATCAAAGCTAGATTCAAGATGACGATACAGATCGGGCAAACCAAATCCAATCGAATTCTTAGCGCCTAATACTGCTAATGCCGGATTGATTTATTAGAAGACGGTAGATTCAACAAGAAATGACCTCTAATTCTACGTCACTAAATGAAGAATTAATCACATCTCTCGCCCTCTCTCCCCTCTCTCTTCCTCCTTTTTAAACCCCCTTCATTCTCTTTCCCTTTCTCTAAATATCTTCAACAATATATATTTCAGTATAAAGTAAACTTTGCACAATGTAGCCGGTTTCATCCTTTTTGGGAACTCATCAAGTACTTGTCTATGCAATCACGAAAATTAACTGTTTGCAGCTTTCGGCACATATATATTGGTAATACCTTTAAAAAAAATTATAGATTGTGCGAATGGTAATAACAATGTAGTTAACCAGTCGACCGTTGTTCGAACGGTTAAAACAATGGGATTGGTGTTTACTTCAAGCTCGCAAACTTGATTTAAAATATTGTTACCACCACCCGCGCAATCAATTATTGTAAAATTGTATTGCCTATATATGGCATTAAAATGTTTTGTTTATACTAAAAATAATGTATATATAATGGAATATGTATTCATATCAAGATTATATCCTTCATTTAAATAATTGTTGTCACCGCCCGCGCAACCAATGTTCGTTTAATTATATAAATATTAATAAATAAATAAATAAAAAAAGACAGAGATGTTTCTTGAAAAGATACTTGCTTGGCAATCCTTCTTAATTTCGAGTCTAATCATCCATATCGGAGGTAAATCGGTATCTTAAGTTCGTTGACAATCAGGTGCCTTAATGTAACAGACATAACACATATGGAGTTGAATTAGGCAGATCGCGGGAAATATTCAAGGTTAATGGTCATTAGAGGCAATATTGGTGGATATCTGAAGTACACTTAATCTTAACTTGAATAATATAGTCAGTCTTAACTAGTGCAGAAAACAGTATCTTTGACATTGAAGTCTTCAGGTGCTTATATCAAGATCGTAACCTTGATTATAGTAATTGTTATCACCGCCCGCGTAACCAATGTTCGTTTAATTGAAGTATTCAGTCGGAAATAACAGATCATGGCGCATTAACGGTAAAAATGACCATAGTTATATAAGGGTTGTGAAATGACCTAACGTCGTTTATTCACACGTGGAATACAATAATTTAAATTAAGTTTCCAACTCCGCTACATAAAGCAAAAAAAGCACCGTCATTCTGAGGCATCTAGGAGTTTAGGCGTCAGTCTTTGCGATAACCGAAACTTGCCCTCCGCATCTGGCCCGCTTCTAATTCTGACGCCATCAACTTAACAAAGAGGGTTATCAATGCGATTAACGAATTCAAACGTCCACAAGAGCTGTAGCGGACAGATGCTCGATAATAGCCGACTGGGCTCATTCTGTTTTTATTATTCTTTAACTATTGTGTGCATATTAACAAGTAAGTTCAGATAGGACCTGAAGAATTTGTAAAAGTCGCCGTGAACAAAGGCTATACTCTCAAATGCATATGCTTTTTGTGCGTTCTGCTGACTCATTAGTAGGTGCCGGTACTACGCTCAAACCCAACTATGTATATCGTCAGAAAATCTGGAACAGTTGGGCAGGACAACCTCATATAGGTGTACGCATAAAAGCAGTAGTAGATTCAATTTAATATACAGGTTTTGCTGACGAAGCAGGTGTTCAGAATGATTGCTTTTCTCAACTTTGGTGAAATTAGGCCCATCTCCAAAATCATGGTGTAAGTAAACTTTCATTCCTGATACATATTATATATATATATAAATATATATATATATATATATATATAGTGAGCTAAGTTTATATGAAACTGACTCTACTTCAGTTTCATTACAAGTAAATGTAAGAGATTGCATCATTCAGCTCTACGACATTCTAAACTAAATATGGTGCCGACTCCCACAGATGCATTTGTACATCAAATTAAACCTCTTTTCATTCTTGCTTAGACCACTCATTCTGGTCCTATTTAGACCGATTTGTCACGAATTACGATATACCTAATGCATAATTGCATACATAAATTATTTCTCCGCAGACAAGAAAATATAACAACTACGGGCTGTTGTTGTTCATACGGCTGGCTAGCGCCCACGGTTGGTCAGCCAGAATATTTCTGTTTTTGGTCCGTACAAAATATTAGTCAAATAATCTTCCTACGCAAGGAAGAGTAAATAACACTAATTAGCAATATTATAGAGAAGATTTACATCCATCATTCCCTTATTATCAATATCTTTGCAAGCATCCGTTTTGCTAATATAAAGGCATGAGCAGACAACAGTATAAGTGAAGGAAACTCGAACAAATGACCCAAATAGACTGAATTTGATCGACTGTAAAGGTTACGTCCTCTTTACCTCACAAGTAATGTTCGATAATAAAGGCATAAAAAGCAGCCTAGCCAATCTATCAGCGTATAAAATAAACAAAGTTTCAGTTCATAAGCAGCTTTAAAGAAAACGTCAACTATAAATTAGGCTGAAGCCAACAATAAAAGGACAAGATGTTGGTTTTATTGCTTAGATAAGCAACTTCAAATATTAGGTTTTTCGAATAACTAGACGGTCAATTAATTAGAACTTTCATATTTACGGCCATGTATATGTTGGACATGATCAGGTTGACAGTGGAATTATAGTCGTAAATGCATGCTATGCCTGGCTCATTAACGTCAGCTAAATTTACCGTAGTGTACATAAATAAGTACATGTATATATACATATGTACCTACATACATATAAACAAACATACATACATAAATACACACACACACACTCACACATACATACATGCACATATAAATAAGTACATACATACATCATACATACATACATACATACATACATACATACATACATACATACATACATACATACATACATACATACATGTATACATACATACATACATACATACATACATACATACATACATACATACATACATACATACATACATACATACATACATACATACATACATACATACATACATACATACATGCATACATACATACATACATACATACATACATACATACATACATACATACATACATACATACATACATACATACATACATACATACATACATACATACATACATACATACATACATACATACATACATACATACATACATACATACATACATACATACATACATACATACATACATACATACATACATACATACATACATACATACATACATTTTAAAATGCGTAGACACGCACATAAAAATGGAACGGTGGACAACAGCAGTAGCATATGTAAAGATACAAAAATACCCTAAATGCATTGGCTACACTATAACAACGTTCGAGGTAATTGGGCTTTTCCTACTTCCCAAGTGTGAATTCATATTCGATCGTGTCAACTGTTCATCCAACGAATCCTCTTCAGACACTTATTTTATAAGAATTTTTTCAACAGTGTCCTCCAAACAAGCAATTGGTATACTTTCTTATCACGACAGTAACACAAAGTTTATACGCCTTCTGAGGAATAAACAACCATCAATGCAATATGAAATGATGATTAAATGCCTATCAGGGAACGATTAAGGTCGGGCTTATATTTGACTATAGTACAAAGTAATTAATTTCATTTCATTTTAACATAGCCATTGTGGTTACGGTTAATTAACTTAAACATAATTGTGAAAAATATAAAACTTCGTCAGTAAATCTTGGTGATGATGACGAAGTTCATAAAAACTAAAATGTATCGTCGAGAGAGCCAACTAAAAGTGAAGAATAAAGCACACACACTATCATCACACACACATATATATATATATATATATATATATATATATATATATATATATATATATATATATACGCCTTTTAATTTAGTGCTTCTATGCGTAAGTGCATCGTTGAGTCCGCACGTGTTCATATTTTTTAAGCATACAATATTTTGCATTCCGCACTGTGATCAGCAAATATCTTAACTTGACATATATTTTAGTGTTTCTTAGCGCAAAATTAATAGGTTTTAGCGAGACATTATCGGTTTAGCCCATAAACATAACACAACAATAAATAATTAATTGAAGCGTCCAGATACCGCCCTTAATTAGCATATATAGAAGTCAAAGTACGTCTACCCCAAAAGGACTCATGAAATGCATAGACTAAAACAGACAGAAAGTCGATAGAAAGGCGCTCATGTTTGCGAATGATGAAAAATTGAAATTTTTCAATAATAAACTGAAAAGTGACAGCATATTATTTGTACTGTATTACACGAAACATTCAAGGCATCGTTAGATAAAACACTGGCAAAAGAATATATTGATCAGGTAACTGTGCAACAAACTGTCACGAAAAACTATATTTCTTTCAAAGGAAAGCAATATCCCTACATTCTTGGCTGCGTAGAACTAACATATATACATTCAGGTATTATAAATGACGCGGGTAGTAAAATCATCATCATCATCATCATCATCATCATCATCATCATCGTCATGCACAACCATACAAAATCTAAAAGTGACTAATGTTCCTTGCCATATAACCATAAGAAGCGATGTATATATATATATATATATATATATATAGATATATATATATATATATATATATATATATATATATATATAACTTGAGAGAGAGAAAGAGAAGCTAGTTACTATGACTATATTTATCAGGATAACTCACAGAAGTTAGGCAAACTGCACCTCTATGCAGCACTATTATGTCCAAATCAGGATTAGAGAAAGACAACATCAGCAATACAGCTTCCTTGTGGCTTTCACTGTATCACGTAATAAACAAACCAAACCTCGCAGCTAACTTTGCCCTATTACGAAAAGAAGGTTACTAAAATGATTCTACTAGACATCTGCAACAAGATCGCCACTGAGCTCGATTCGATACCATATGGCGAAGGGTTTCTAACCAAGAACTATGATGCGCACGTGGACCCCATCCTGGCAGACGAGTAGGTCCTATACTACCCAATTTGGATGTAAGTGACTTCAACTGTTCTTGCCATGTCAAAATCTGCCCACCATTCTTCTTACGCCAATCTGGTGCTGGACGAGAGAACAGAGCTCTACTGGGCAATCGAATTGAGGGCATACGCAAAACGTGACCGAGCCAAAGAAGTTGATGGAGCCTTATTTGTTTTTATAATAAGGAGCAGAAAAAAGATACGTCTACGGATGTCAACGTTGGTTATTCGTTGGTGGTAACCAACATGTGCTATGCTTCCCAATCAACGATGGTCGAATGCCTGTAAGCATCTAAAATCATCAACTTTAAGAGGCCACGTTTCACAGGCGTATAGTAAAACTGCGCGTACAGATGCATTGTAAACACAACCTTTAAGGCAGAGTGAAATATGCGCGTTTCTCCATAAATGGCGAAGGTTCGAGAAAGCTACTCTAGCTTTAGCGATTCTTATTCTCACCTCGTCAGAAATATTGCCTAAGTTATTGATAGAGCTCCCAAGATATGCAAAACTTTTAACTGTGTCTAGATCTTAATTCTGCAGACCAGAGTTGGAGTGAGAGGTGGGTGATCCTGTAAAAGTATCTTACATTTAGAGAGATGGAACAACATCTGCTTATCTATTTTAAATGATGTTTTACTTTGATTCTCAGTGCTGTCCTTTTCGTTTCGGATTTGACCGCATTTTTTCTTGTGCGGGACAATTGTTAGCACTCATAGGTCGGCAAAATCTTGAACCTTTTGTCTTTTCAGATGATGTTATTTTTGGCCTCAGTTGATGGGTTCTCACTTGTCCCTTCTCCTTTAAGCCTTCAATTAGCTGATTGTCTGAAAGCGCTTTAGGATCAAGATCCGCCATTGATCTTTCACCTATATTTCGAGACGTTATTTCCAGTCTCATCTTCAGGGTTGACACAATACGCACAGGAGTAAAACACAACTTGTGGCAAATGTGGTATCCTCATTCAAGACAGATATATTTATATATATTTTATTTTAATTGTCTTCCTAATATCCGGTCTTATACCTAGTCTCTAATACTCAAATGTATACAAAGACTTATCCCTGTCCCCCTCTGCAAGTTGTGTTTTACTCCTGTGCGTATTGTGTCAACACTGAAGATGAGACTGGAAATAACGTCTCGAAATATATGTCAAAGATCAATGGCGGATCTTGATCCTAAAGCGCTTTCAGACAATCAGCTAATTGAAGGCTTAAAGGAGAAGGGACAAGTGAGAACCCATCAACTGAGGCCAAAAATAACATCATCTGAAAAGACAAAAGGTTCAATATTTTGCCGACCTATGATCTGCTTATCTATTCAAAGTGGCCTGAGCAGCTTCTCGATTGTCGAATAATAATGCGATATCGTCTGCATAGTCAAGATCGACTAGAACTTCAACATCTACATCCAGAATGTGTGGAAGAATGTTATTCATAATATCATAGATTACAAAAATGGGGATGGTGGACAGCCCTGACGAACATCATTGCTGGTTGTAAAGTTGTGCGTTAATTTGTTGTAGACCTTAACGCGATCCGAAGTATTTGTGTAGAGAGCGCTTATAATATTAACAAATTTTTATGCACACTACTATTCGACAAAATATGGAATAAAACTTTGCGATCCACCGAGCAAAATGCACCTTTCAAGTCTAGAAATACGGCTATTGTGGAATGATGATAAAAATTTATCTGCTAAAGAACTTGCCTTCACGTAAAAATATTATCTATACAACCTCGTCCTGAGCGGAATCCGGCCTGTTCTTCTCTAGTGTGTGATTCACGTGAAGCGCTAAGACGACATGGGAAAAACGAATAAAATAACCTGGACACGACTGAAGTCAAACTTATACAACGATGGTTATCGCACGATAAGAATGAATGTCGACTCATTTAAGTGGTACGGTTTCCTCACTCCATATATTTCGAAAATGCTTAGTGGTAGAATTATGGTAGATTATATCGGACCAGGAGGACATTCAAAGTTAGCACCAAACAAAGGTTTAAGCCAACTTACGCATTCCTTTAGTGCTTACTGACTACTGCGATTTAGAAGCCAGCGTTTCGTCCAAAGCACAATATATAATTCGTAAATCAAAAGAAATCGAGTATCGCATTCAAATATTCCTCAGCGAGTTTCATAGGATTTGCCAAAAGACAAGTCACCTGTAAACATCGTGAGAGCCCGAATTAAGAAGATTAAGTTAGATAGTAGAACTAAACGAAGCTGATAAGCAATACACTAGATTTCATCATTTTCGCTCTATTATTAGAGAGAGATGTAAATCAATTCCGGGTTGCTAACCAATTAAGCTACCACTTGAATAATATACATTGTGCCAATTTAAACTAAGTATTGCTTAAAATAGTAAATGCAATACTTAAGTACACCGGTTTAATGAATTGTCCGCCAGAATTGCTATGACCGGGACTCGGGCCGGAGAACTTGTACTCCAGAGTCTTGCAACTTATTGAATGTGATATTTCAGACGTGCACTTAATGAAAAGACCATCAACACACACAAACCAATTTAACATACACTTTCCTAACATTTTTTATAAAAAACGTTATGCTTAAGAGATCTAAAAACAAGTATAAATGAGGCAGTTTAAATTAATATTTCCACTTGACATATTGATTGTCAACTAAGTGTGTGATGTGTTTGCCATTGAAAAAGACCTCCGTACCCGGAGGTCGAAATATATGGAAAAATCAGGATGACAGTGGATTCAAATATTTCGGTACGCAATCCTGAAAATCAGGTAAAAAAAACACACACAAACACCTGCCTGATATAGATATGTTCTTGCATCAGATATAAAATGAAAATCATCAAGTAGAATGGTCTCGACCAAGGGAAAACATGAATAATTTTTTAGAATTTCTGCGACTGGGGCTCGAACGTGCATTGCATAGAATTTTTATTTTTAACCATCTTATATAGATAATAAAATTAAAAAATCAATTATTGCAAAGGGTAATGGTAGCAATTACTTAAATCCAGTTTGCGAGCTTAGAGTTAACACCCATCCAAGTCAGGTACAATGCGTGCAAGACTACTAAATGTGAGAGCCGCATGTATTATTTTGCTTTCCATATATATGCAAGGTGGTCTGATCCTCGCTAGTCAGTTTGCCGTCGTACTCTGATGATGACCATGGAAGGTCGAAACGCGTTAGTACGTGGGACTGAAGGTAGTTTTGCTATGTTGTTCGACGACTGGTTAAATACAATGGGATTGGTGTCTACTTCAGGCTCTCAAACTTGATTTAAATAATTGTTTCCTCCACTCGCGCAATTATTGATTAATAATATTTTTTTCAAATAATAAAATTTTTTAGATAATAATAACCTGCATTTAAATAAGACATAAATAATAAATATTTCCATAAGTGTTTTCGATACTGCCTATTAAAATAGAAGAAACGCATCAAATTACATTTTCTGAAACGTGGAAGCATCATATACGTGCAGGCCAATACAACATTTCATCTGTAACTGAGGATGAAATTTAATGGACGTCGATAGAATTACTGTATTAAAGTGCAAAAAATTGTTTCTGACAAAATATGTGCAAGTTGACGTAGGGAGACAAACAAACAAAGCAAAACATAACAACAGTTATGTTGGGTTCTACAAGATAATGGGATAAAATCCCGATGCATGCAAGAAAATACGAATCTTAATCGTCGTTAAATAGTCTTTTTGGTTGGGTAAACTGACACTTATAATGTTTGTGACGGACAGTTTTATATTGCATTTTCACAAAGCCAGAAGTAGCAAAAATTTAAAGCAGCATCGAATTGCATCTTAACGGAACTAAATGCATACGATAAATCCTCTCCTATAAAACATGATGGTCAAAATGATATTGCAGATGGATATCATGATCCGCTGTACAAACATAAAAATGATCCACTAAAAGTAAAAACTACGATTGGCGACGCTATCTCTTCAGTGTTGGAACAATATTTTCACCATTATTCACAGTGATTCGGCTTCCATCATTTGTGCAACAGTGCCCCAATGGAAAGTTTTACCTTTGCGAACGCAGAAACACATACGGTTATGAAACCAGCTGATCTCCATTTATGTGTGTATGTTTGTATGTTTGTGCATGGTTACATATATGAAGTTTTTATGAATATATATATATATATATATATATATATATATATATATATATATATATATATGAAAATATAGTTATATCGTTTTCTTTTGAAACATTTAAAACTCTCGCTAGTTTTACTAATAGAGTCGGTCGTAACTAGTTTTGCACAACAGCTTGAAACTGCCATGTCTACGGGTCAATTCAATATATATATATATATATATATATATATATATATATATATATATGTGTGTGTGTGTGTGTGTGTGTATTATGTGTGTTCACACGAATTTTCACCAGGAAAACTTTCAAAGGAACATAGTTACAAAGAATACTATTAAACTTGAAGAAATATTTGAGATCAACAATAAAAGATGGTATCAACAGGAACTTACTGTGCGTTTTGCGCTTGAGCATCGCTGTCTCCAGGAATGGCTGAATTAGACGTGAATTTCACCTTCTGGATCACTGTGCTGGCTAAAATAGAAATTAAAAAATAAACGGCCATTTGAGTGAAATGGTTACTTCAAACAGACACGACGCAGCAATAATTACTCATCGAACCAAAATTTGTGACCACTCAGTAGCTATTTATTGCAAAAACACCATACTCAAACTCCCAGGTATCTATCCATCGAATATTGGCCTCCCAGAAAAAAATAGTAAAGAAGCGAACTCATAAACAATTTGAATTGTTTGCATTTGGCGAATGGAATATATTGCGTAATTTTCTGATCCTTGTTTGCAAAATTAACAGATCTGGTAGACCACATCTGCTTTAATATGGTCCTGTGATTAGTGTACTGTGTGTTATTAGATTTCTGAAGATGGTACTGGAAATGAAGTACCGAAACGTCAATCAGCCAAAATTAGATCGATTTCAGTACCAGTGGTTAATGCGAATGGTGTGGAAACCTTCAGAATGACGGGACGAATCAGCACACAGCCATCACGAAACCGAACATGGCGCGTACTTTTAAATAAGGAGGAATCGGATCATTGTGGAGTTATGAGTGTTGATATACAGATTACGAGAGAATATTGTGGACACTTTAAATATATTGATAGCACTATGCAACCGAGAGCAACAACTTTCAAGAGATATTTAAGGAAAGTCACACAACTTATTAGTTAGTAGCTATTAGAAACGGTGATATGACACTCACGGTAGTATGCAATACTAACATCTAGGGATGCAGAGAATGAGCCAAATGGAGCTGATTACAAAATGTATCCGGTTTTAGTTCTATTACGTCTATTACGACTAGCACTCAGTATTTCATCCTCATCTAAGAAAATTATTTACACTCATAATTACGTCATTGCCGTAAACAAGGAGTCACCCATTCCTAGAGAGGCACATTTAATTCAATATTATGTATGTATATATATATATATATATATATGTAAATAATAAAAACATGCATATACATATGCAAGAATACACACATATACACATGCATACACGCATACATAAAGACATACATGCATGTATACGTACATGCATAAATAAATACATGCATATATACACAATTACACCAAAACAAACAATGTCCACGCATGCATACATATATATTACTAATATACATACAAACATCCGTACATACAAATATATGAATCTTGACACATACACACATACATACAAATATGCAAGCATGTATATATATATGTATATATATATATATATATATATATATATATATATATATATATATAAAAGCATGCTTATATGTAGATTTACAAACATAAATACATTTGTACATATAACCAGGTATCTATACTTACAAAAATAGGCATTTGAATTTTCAACTCAGTGAGTTCCACGAGACTTTCCTAAAAAGGTGGTAACAGCTATTTTTTCAATCGGATGGAATTTGTTGAAAATTCATGCCAATTTTCGCGCATCCAAATACCTCTACGTTGCTGATGGAACAATGCAAAGTAATCATGATCGCTTTCGCGAATAAATTTGCCATTTAAAATTAACGTAGAGATTTTTTTTCACGTGCATTCACAATACTTAGCACAATCGCCCGAAGCAGCCACAGTGAATGTTTAGTAGTGGATCGATAAGTTGGAAAACATGAATAAGTAGTTATATTGCCTTTTCGATGTTATACTATGTTCAAGTTATACCATAATCTCGCTCTCACGCTCACGTTTTCTTTCTCTCTCTCGCTTCTATATACACACATTATATATATATATATATATATATATATATATGTACCGCACGAGAAATCATGAAAATTTAATTTAAATATGTTTAATCAGCAGATTTGATTCATTTGCACACAATATGCTAAAGTAATGAATATTAACAATGATAACACGCTAGAGTAAATTAGGCAATAAAAGGAAATGCGAAATCATAGACAAAAGGCAATAAATAAAAGAATAAGGCACTAAATTTCACCGGAATTGGTGAAAATTAATAGCGGTATATTTTTTCTATAAGCAAGTTAAATCACGTTAAAATATGCATGTAATTAAAATTCGGCACAAAAACGTTTACAATTCCGATTACATATATATAGTCTAACGAAATATGTTTCGTTCTTAACAGTTAAATACTGTTTGTTGCGGAGAGCTAATATATATTCAAGTACGTATTTGGTGTTGCGAACCTAGTAACAAATTAGTTCACTTGTGACCAGAAGGATAAACCAAAGACAGCACGAACGGAAAGTCTTATCTCAAGCACATTCATTTCGTGCTTACTTGCGACTCATCAGTATGAGCCGGTATTACGCCCTTTAACCACTATATGTTCGGGTGAGAAATGTGAGATAATAGGACGGTACAATCTCCTAGACGAATGTGTAAATCTGCAGTAGTGAAGCTAACATCATCTAAAGTCAACGACAATGCGACTTCAATGCTAACTCACACTATATAATATATATACCGAGTCTGTAAAGGATACTAACACTATGGATATTGTGTTAGTAACTGATACCTTTTTTGAAATCGATGAGTACCGGATACTAACACTATGGTTTCCGAGTCGGTGCATGATACCAACCTGATGGATATAAATTTATGCTAAAGTTCACCCAAATTGAGAATTACAACAATTTCCGAACACCTGTTACTCCAGTAAATCCATACACTCTGGCCTTGATCGATATCAGTTATCACATTTCGCGGTAAGCATGACATCATTCAATTCAATATATAAAGCAGATAAATACTGTTTGTTGCGGAGAGCTAATAAATATGCAAGTATGTGTTAGGTGTTGCGAACCTAGTAACAAATTAGCTCACTTGCGACCATAAGGATAAACCAAAGACTGTTGGAATCATGTACTACAGTGTTGGTACATTTTACATGCTCGGTAAATACTATGAATAGTTCGTTGGCTTTGTAGTCGCATTTTCGAAGACTTTATATGAAGTTAGCTCCACTATTTCTGGTATACACACTCGTATAAAAGATTGTACTGTCCAATTTTCCCACATTCTTCACCCAAATATACAGTGAGTAAAGAGCGTAATGAGTCGTCTGTGAGCAAGATACGAAATTGCAAGAGCGATTATTTTTTTCCGGACTAAAACGTGCGGCCTATGCTTGAAACTTCATGACATAATGGGAGCTATGGCGTTGGACGCGCATCCCTAATGCATATCCACATTTATAACAACTACGCCTTAGCCAGACATTAAATTATGTAGCCACCAATTCGCGAGCTACTGTAAAATACATGATGCAGCATGTATAACATACCAAATTTATTATAACATCTCTAAAGCGCCACCACCGTCGATTTCGCCCAATAAGGATGTAACCATGGCCTATTGCATAGACTAGTCTCCGTACAATTCACTATTTAGCTAATTATTTTACTCAATTAGATATACATATACATACATACAGAAATACATGCGAAATCATATATATATATATATATATATATATATATATATATATATATATATATGTGTGTGTGTGTGTGTGTTTACTGGGCAACGATAAAATAGATAGAGAAAGAGAGAATTATTTGAAAATGAGGCTGAGCTGAATACATCCTAAATGAAATGTGAAGCACAAATTAACGAATTATTCCACTAAAATCTGATGCTAACACGCCCTTTTTTAAATCAGCGGCTGCAACATTTTGCAGGCGTTTCAGATTGTCCCATACGTTTGTTAACATTCTCAACTCAAGAGCCCTTAAGAGAAAAATGATAAGAGACCGCTGATAGCCTAGCAACGCCAGTTGTTGCTGTTCTAATCCGCCTTCAGTTAGAAACTCATCAAGCCAATCAATTAATAGTTTAATTAGTCACTCAGCATAATTTTAATAATTATAAGTTCACTTTCCGACTATCAATCACTAAATCTATTTTTTCTTCTTCTAAATTAATTTGATAAAACGTTTACAGGATTTCTTTACGAATTATTGTTATGTAAAATACATTTTTACCAGCTATCTAAGGTACACTTTCGCTAAATTCTGTTATTCTATAAGTTCATTTTGAACACTCACCTGCTCTGCATTTCCTTTTAGCCATGGTTCATTCGAAAAGTCGAGCATTTCAATCACACCTACTGGTTACACGCGTTTCATTGTGGGAACGCAATATAGCTCAGTGTAGACAAGCGCTAGGTTAACTATTGTGTGTTAGGTGTTGCGCAGCTAGAAACAAATAAGTTCAAATAAGGTAACAAAACGACCTAACACTACAACTACGTTGTTCGCCGACTGGGTAAATACAATAAGACTGGGGTTTACTTCAAGCTCGCAAACTTGATGCAAAGAAATGTTATCACCAACCGCGCAATCAATTATTGTTTAAGTTCAAAACAGACCAGAAAGATAAGCAAAAATTAGCTTGAATGAAAGGTACTATCTCATGAACCCACACGTTTCGTGGTTATTGGTGACTCGCCAGTAGGAGCCGGTATTAAACCCTATACTCACCGTATATTTAATCACAGAATGTGGGACAAATGTGATAGTACAATCTCCTATACGAATGTGCTATGCTTAATAAAATTATGGATTTAGTTTATTTCTATTTCGCAGACCTGATTAAACCACTAGTTATCAAGACACACACACAGCGATTTCATAATGAAGCAACTTATATACATGAAACTGGAGGGAAAATTTATGATTGTGACATCGGTGTTGCTCAACCAACAATCCAGTTGCGTAAAATATATTTCGAGAACTAGGAGTGAGAAGTTCATCTCAGATCTACAAAACATTATACTAACAATAAACAATAATTGCTTATTCGAGTGCTAAAAACAATTTATTAAATCAAGTTTGCGAACTTGGGATAAAATCAATCCAATTGTATCAAATCAGTCGCACAACATAGCCAAACAGCTGCCAGTCACATTTACTGATGCATTTCTACCTTTCAAATATATCATCAGATCATTTACTGTAATCAAGTTTGTGATCTTAATATAAACACCTGACCTATTATGTACATACGTTCATCAGAATAAACTAAGCATTGTATAGTGTAGAAAAGGAAATTCATCCAGTAGACCGGTTTCGTCTTTATTTGGAACTCATCACGTGCTGTCGAGAATTTTCTGAGACAGGGCTCGAACCTAGGCTTGTCTGCTTCGGAATCTGGTGCTCTAAACACTGACCCACTCAGCCTCACACTAAAAAACTTTTCAGTCATACAATAACTAAAGTTATTAAAGTTAATAAAAACAAATTTTTGAGATTGGGAGAAACACCAACCAAATTTTATCAAGCACAACATAGCCGAACGACTGTCAATCACATTTACTAATGCATTTAGATCTTTCAAAAACATTGTCAGAGCACAACGGCAAACTGAATTACGAGGATCAAAACGCAATCCATGTATGTCTATATGTCTCGCATACATTGTACTGGACAGGTAATATCGGAAGCACAAATTCTGTGCAATTAGGAACATGGAAATTCTGCCGTCGTGCTCATGATGAACACAGTAAATAGAAACGCGTCAGTACGTGTCAAATACAGCGGTTTTGCATTGTTTTGTGAATGGTTAGATACAAAGGAATTTATGTATATCTGAAGCTCTTTAAAGACTTATACCTACGTTTATGTTTGCTCCTTGGGAATAAATTTTCCGTCAAGATCTGATAATAGTAATGGATATGCGAAGTCCGTCAGAGTGTGCAAAATATAGTGATTTTGAAATCTAGTGCGACTGACTGGAATTTGTAAATTTTTATATTATAAATCCGAACACGTCGTTCAAACGAGCGCTTTGAGCATCCGCGCAATTAGTTATTGGTTAATTCAATAGTTCGCAACACTCTGTCTTCAAATAGACAGTCAATCTACCAATCATCGGTTTGTTCAAACGAGACATAGAAAAATCGAAGTCAGGTCGAC
This sequence comes from Eudiplozoon nipponicum, assembly GCA_029291075.1. Taxonomy (NCBI): domain Eukaryota; kingdom Metazoa; phylum Platyhelminthes; class Monogenea; order Mazocraeidea; family Diplozoidae; genus Eudiplozoon; species Eudiplozoon nipponicum. The sequence goes on from JAQBSW010002300.1 coordinate 27,699, forward strand.
TCCAGAAGATTTGACCGAGGACATACATTTTTATTAAAATCCGGCTAGCAGAAGAGTTACGAAATAAGACATGCGACACAGACACATGTCCATTTATAAACAATATTCGCGGCCAGAATCGGAACGATTTGATCCACAGCTTTTGGTATTGGCAATTATGCCGTGCGATGAGTATACTGTAAAAGCTAGACGAACTGATAAAAGCTTAAAAGGAGATAAAACAAAGAGCGCAAAGATAATAAAAGTACTAAAGCGATTCTTCGTTATTAGCTACATCATATTTGCTCACAAACATGCCAAGAAATAAAATGTATGACAGGCCCTACAACACCCATTGATTTTGGATTGTCCAATATAACACTTCAGTCAGCAGTTAAGTGTGATTTAATCACAGGCATTAGTTTATTTCGTAATAAGTGATAGGCATACTATGAATTTTGTTTGTTATTTGGGCACAAGCGAAAATAACATTCGAGTTTCATAAATAATTTCCCATTTACAAGGATTAAAATATGTTATCGTATAGAAAAAACATTCCCTTCTCAAGTAACTACCAACGGATATATATATATATATATATATATATATATATATATATAATTATTACACTTTCCGTATGATAAAAGAACAGGAGATTCAACATCGTTCATACAAACCAATAGAAATGTGGTACAATCTAATCCTTCGGAAGAAAGGAACGAATCCGCACTCAGACAAAAAGAAGGAAAAGAAATTGCATAAGATACAAGAACAGTTCATTTCTCATATTCTTCTCAAGTATCTACAAATGAACATATATTTATATATATATATATATATATATATATATATATATATGCGTATAAATGTATGTGTATTTGGTTGATATACCATTCGTTATTGTAGGCTCCATATACGGCCTTGTCTAAACCATAGAGCAATACTATATTCTTTCAACATTTTTTTTACTAAACTCACTCTATTTATAACCTATTGCACATAGGATGAGATTAGGTAAGCCGGGATTTGAGGATTGCTGCAAAGAAATTAAAATGAAAAAGTCGCTGATATTTCTACGCGTCAGAAAATTTCGTAAATATATCGTGACATCTCGGATAGGCGTGAATGTCAATTCATTTGGTTTGCTTATACTCATTCCATAAATGTCAAATTAGATTAGAGTATATAAATGTGCGCATGGGCTGTTGTGTGTGGGAGATGTGGGTATTTTCGTGGATACATGTGAGAACAGGTGAATAGATATTAAGACCGGATATTGGGTCAGAAAGAAAAATAATACTTTAAGAAGAATAATAAATATAAATAAATGTCTTGAATGAGGGTATCAAATTTGCCACAAGTTGGTTCTTTTGATTATGATTTCAACTCTGAAGATGGGACGGAAAATGATGTCCCGAAAATTTGTAAAAAATTCAGAACTGTTTGGTTCAGGAAAAATTTCAGAAAAACCAATTGTGGACAACTTCACAATGACGGGACAAGTAAGAGCCCATCAATCAAGGGTCACCACAATATGTGCACCTGAAAATGTAAAAGAATCAAAATTTACCGACCTAAGAGTGCTATTAATTATCCCGCAACAGCAAGTTGTGTATTAAAATTCAACGATAACAGCACCGCGCAAGGAAGATATTCTTCATTCAGAGATATTCGTTTGTATATACTTGAGAAGAATATGAGAAAGAAGCGGTTTTCGTATCTGATAAAAAATCCATTTTCATTTTGCACATGGAAAGGTTACAATGAATTTTTTTACGGATCGCATCCCAAAATAATATTATATATAATAAAACCAAGACAAAACGAAGGGCAAAACAAAGAGTGTGACATAGTCGAACGTCCAATGGTTTACATGCATTTCTTACGTTTTAGGTTCTCCATCTATATTTGCTTTTTCAAATGAGGCCGTAATTTGTTAATCAAAAGCCTATCACAGTCTGCTAACTCGTTTATTTTGTCGCATTTAATATGTCTTTTGAAGGCAACAACAACTGAACATTGGTGCGAGGTTACAATAATATGTATCACAACTGCATAAGTGTATTCGCACTTCCGTTTGACACAGGTGTCCAAGTTGAATTTTATTTCACTTCGATAAACGGAGACCTAGATTCCCCACACGGTAGGATATATATACTATTCATTTAATGGTAGAAAGAGACTGCAGTGTGCCAATTCTATAAATATCATCAAAATCAATAATTGTTCATCTTTTTCCTTAAATTACTTAACCAACTGTTTATTGGCCTTAGAACGTAGTCTCGGCTCCTGCTGATGCGTGGCTCGTATATATATCATATAATTTGACATCACTGCGCGAATTGCATCATTTAAAGTTGACTATATCTTTTTAATAAGAAAACGTCTAGGAAACAGTATAAAGTATATATGGTATTTATGGGCGTATAGTCAAGTCAAACGGATGAGTAGCCAGTTAGCACGAAATGCATGTCGACTTTGGTATATACTCCTAGTACTATATGAATTAACTCATCACAAGGTACGTCATGAATAATACAAAGATGCGAAAATGCAAGTAAACATTGGCTTAAGTTACGGCTGTAATGAGGATGATTTGAGAAAGCAATAAACAATGCCATAGTACAAAAAGAATTCTTCCAAACAACGTAACAAATATAATAAAACTTGCAACAATAGAGCTTATCTGACTTTATTGCATTGTCGTTTGTTTGATAACCAGTCATAAATATCATGACGGCAAGATGATGACCCGCACAAAGAAAAAAACATCAGTCAACGTTGGTATCAATTGAACTTCTAAATACTCGTTTGTAATTAAAACACAGACTGAATACAAAGGACAGGAAATACCCACAATAACAGCAATACTGTTAGACGGCACACAAAAATCCAATTAATAGACACGCGATTCATGTGACCGCAACCTAGTATTAGCTACATGATAAACGAAATTCAAAAAAGGCAATCAGGTCCTGAAAACTACAAGACTATTGCAGTAAGTTACGTAAACTGTAGTGCCATATACAAATACATATATATATATATATATATATTTATATTTATATACCACATTAAAGAAGTATTGGTAGGATGCAATTTTATATGTTATCAGTAGAACCATAACACTGAATAAGAGAGGAAATGCGATTCACTAACAAGTCAGAATATATATATATATATATATATATATATATATATATATATATATATAACAAAGAACGATTATTTAACTTTCTAGTGCTTTATGACGCGACAAGGAACAAATGAAGACAAACAAGTTAAGATGAGTTATTTCGTGTAATATAAAAGATAATAGGTAGGAATACCTAGCTACAGCAAGTATGATGACAGTTAAATTAATGAACCCACAGAAAGATGCTTAAGATTGGCAGACCAGAAGAGCTAAACGTCAATCAAGCATTAAAAGAGGAGGATCAATAAGTTTCAGGTGTTCACGTATACATTGTACCCACGAAACGAGCTTAACCGCGTAATCTTAATGGCTAAAATGCAAAAATGCAATCAGTTGCGTCATCAATAGTTTGAATGGATAATCAGATTTATAGGTGTATTATTCAATAAGACGTTTCGTAGAGCCCTCCGTAGTCGGATACTGGGTATGACGGTTAGTATGATGATTCGTGGGTCTCAATGACTCGTTTGGATAAACTCGCAGTGCTAAAGCACCGTTAGAGTTTATTCTCCAAACAGGTCAACATAGAGTGGCCAGACACACACGGTCTAAATATCCTACTAGAACGAACCGAAAATTCATTAAAAGCCCATTCCTCATTATGAATTTCGTGCTTAAGCGCCAGTGAAGCATCAGTAAATTATGTTTCTATAATTCCGTGTATTAGTAGTACAAATAGTAGCATCTACTGTTTAATTCAAATAGACTAACAATGCCGAGAAATCCATTGTGGTAGCACCATGTACCGACATGGCAGCCATAGTAGAATAGAATAGAATAGTATTGGTACCATATATACTTTCGGTGACAGTAGTGTTGGTACTATGTACCACTTCGGCAACCATAGCGTTGGTATCAGGTACCAGCCGAACGACCATAATTTTGGTACCCTTTACAGATTGGGTATAAATATATTATATAGAGTGAGTTGGCTTAGAAGTCGCAATTTCGAAGACTTTATATGAGGTTAGCTTCACTACTGCAGGTTAACACATTCGTATAGGAGATTGTACCGTCCAATTTTCCCACATTCCTCACCAAAATATAAAGTGGGTAAAGGGCGAAATCCCGCTCCTACTGATGAGTCGCGAATAAACACGAAACGAATGTGCAAATGAGATTATACTTTCCGTTCATGCTGTCTTTTGTTTATACTTCTGGTCATATTTGAACTAATATATTACTAGGTTTGCAAGACCTAATACAAAAATCTGAGAAAACACATTAGCATTTTCTTTCAATTCGAACTTGCACAAAACCTTAAAAAACTTATGCTAGACTGCCTCAAATTGATATGGCTTGATTTGACGTATACACTGCACGAATCGTAATAGCAACTTCATCACGTCTTGTTAATGAAAAACCACGCACTTTTATATTAAATCATATATGACGACTTAATTGATTGCGCAGATGATTGTCACATATTGACTTTATTGCTCGCATCGACTCCATAGAATGCAGGGAGATAGATGACTAGCGCTACAACCCTGTTAAGGCCTGAGCAGAATTATCACCATCTTATGAACAGAATATTCGAAAATGAATTTGCTGTCCTTAAACGATCCAGTGAAATGGCTTGGTATGTCTCATGAAGCACAACACTTGGCAGAGAGAACGTAATGGTAGAATCGCATTTTCACGTTTGTTGCGCAGTGTCCTCGAACCATGTGCTCATTGGTTTTGGCTCTGGAAAAGTTAATCAAGTAACTTTTAATATTCGATTAACAACCTCATGAAATCCAACGAGCTTAAGCGATGCTTCTCATAAACCAGTTAATTTGAAGCTTGACTTACAAATTTAAGGCTACCATTCATGCGAAATACAATCAGTAATCTATGCGGAATACACAGAAATTGTTCCATATCATGATAAGATATAGTGCTATATATATATATATATATATATATATATATATATATATATATATAGAGAGAGAGAGAGAGATGCAAATTAGAGATGGGAGGGAGAAACGCAGAGAGTGATAGAGTGAGAGAGAGAGAGGAACGCAATTTTTATATTAGCGATAATAATGGCTAACTCAATTGTTGCCACAACTAATTGTAACAGCAGTCAGACGAAAGAAGACGGATATTATTCTCAACTAATTGCAATAAAGTAGACCTACATAAAAGAGGCATACTGCTTTGACCTACAGAACTAGGATTTTGCTAAACTCGAATAGAATTAAAAAGATGCCTGCTCGAACTAGTAATTCATGCCCCGAGATAAGTTGCATTTAACAGAATTAAATTTCCATACACATCTGGTGCACTTAACCATAAACCATCTGCGATAGCTAATCTCCGTACAATTAATAAGACAAACTGTTTTAAACGCAGAGCAGCCTTGACTGAATGGACTGTTTAGAAATAAAAGATAAAAATAAACCTCCTGATACTTCTAATTTATTACTCACAATATCAAAATTTTACTCCTTAATCTCAAACTGTTTTATTAAACAATTGATAATGTTTTCGTTAGCACTGTATTGTAAAAAAGAATATGGCCCGTGACCAAAGATAGTTTGAATTTGACGACCGCCTAGCCTTAGCAGTGGTATAATAAATAATATTGATTCCAAAGACATAATATGATCCGTCATCCAAAAACTAGCTATAAATTCCAAAAATAAAGGGCTAATAGTTGATAACACTTTTCGATATAGCACACACTAGCTCTGAGTAGTCTACGGTATGAGTCTACTAGATAAGCTATCTACTTAGAACCAGAGCAACATTCCGTCAACAGAAAACTGTTCCCAATAAAAACGAATGTAGCCTACTGGCGACTCACCATGGGGAGCCGGCACGACGCCAAAAATCAAAGATATATATGTGATCATTAAATTTGAGACAGTTTGACGATGAAAGCTCCTATACGTGTGGACATTTAAGCAATAATAGTTTCAGGTTCATGTCAAGTCATCGACAAAGCGACTTTAGAACCAACTCACTTTATATAATATGTGCCATGCCTGTAAATAGTACAAAAACCACGATTTTGATCTTCTAGATCATAGATCATGCAGAGCTATATAAAAGCAAAAAAATGACTAATGTTTCACTGCTATATAATCGCATTAGTGGTTCATGGTTAAATGAAAAAATAACCATGGATATATTTTTTTATAATTTATAGTAGGTAATCCCAGAATACCTATTTTAATTAAAAAATGTGACGGGTAAATTATGAGCAATAAAAATATTTTCTAATAAAACGTTAAGAGTTACAGTTTAGTTTTTGGAAAAGGAGGTTAGCATAAGCCCATACACAAATAAATATAAGAGAAGAAATTTGAAAGAAAGTCATTTAAATAGATAGACTTCTTTGGCAATGTAAATTGTGTATACAAAATATATGAACTGCCAACGCAACTGAACAAATGCAGTTGATGTTAATGAGTCATAACTGTAATAAAGTCAATATTAAAAATGTAATACTATGGAATATTTAAAGAGCCAGGCGCATGAATTGGTCTTCACAGAATGTATTTTACAGATGGGAAAAAATATAATAAACATGGTATATTGTTAAGCTATTGCGGATTTTGTGGTTGGTAAAACCGGGTAGTGAGATAAAGTTTTCCGGCATAAACAAGCATCTCTTAAAATTGCAATTGTTGCGTACCTAGTAACAAATAAGTTCAAATATGACCAGAAGGATAAACGAAAGACAGCATGAACGGAAAGTATTATCTCGTAAACATTCGTTTCGTACTTACTGACGACTCATCATCTCTTATTTTTACTAGTTGCAATCAATAATTAACGTAGCTATTTCGGGTTGATTCTAACCCGGTAAGATTGAAACACGCGGGTAATAGTTGTACACGGGCAGTTACACAAAGATCCGATTCTTCACACTTTCCGATTTTGTTTTGTCTTTGATCGGGTTTTCTTCCAACTGTGTGGCTATCAATCTTTGTTTACTGGCGACGTTTCGGTGCCTACTTTCCAGCACCATCCTCAGGCAACACAGCACAGTACAAACTTCACAATGGTGCTGGAAAGTAGGCACCGAAACGTCGCCAGTAAACAAAGATGTGATAGAACCACATTTTCAGTTGAAAAAGAAGAATTCAACCCGATCAAAGACAAAACAAAATCGGAAAGTGTGAAGAATCGGATCTTTGTGTAACTGCCCGTTTACAACTATTACCCGCGTACGCAAAACGCGGCATTGAAGAAAACCAATGGTACACACCGCAACAAAATTTCAAAAATTAAGATTGAAACACATCCGGGCGTGTGACTGGTGGCAGTTACGATTTTTAGAGAATGATTACTAATTGAGATAAAATTTTCTCTCCGCTTCGTAAGCTTGATTTTAATACTGAAATGCGAAATAATGTTTTTTTGCGGGGAACTAATAAATATGAAATTAATTAATAGGTGGTGAGCACCTAGTAAGAAATTAGTTCAAATATGACCAAAAGTATAAACCAAAAACAGCACTAATGGAAGGTTTAACCTCATGTTCACATTCGTTTCGTGCTCACAGGCGACTCATCAGTAGGTGGTCGATATTTCGCCCTATACCCACACTATATTTGTGTGAGGAATGAGGGACAAATGGACGGTACAATCTCCTACACGATTGTTTTCTCTGTACTGGCTCGGTACCTCGCGAACCATTGTGTTAGAATCCTTTGTGTGAAACCTTTATATAAAGTCAACTCCATTAATGTTGATAGAAACATTTGTATAGAAGAATGTACTATCCGCCCATTCCACATTTATTGACGAAATATTTACTTGGTATAGGGCGTAATACCGGCTCCTACTGATGAGTCGCCAATGAGCACGAAGAGAATGGGCACATGAGATTATACCGTCCGTTAATGCTACCTTTGGTTTATCATTCTGGTCTTATTTGTACTAATTTTTTACTAGGTGCGCAACACCTAACATATATTTACTTCAAAGTTAGTTTAATCTTGTAAAGCACATAAGACGCCAACGGCAACTTAAATTCTGATAGTATAGTAGAAAATCAAGTTGGAAAGATCTTACGAGAAACTGAGTCAAACTATACTGACACTCTTCAGCAGTTGCGAAGTGATTTCAAATACGAAAAAAAACACGCTCCCTTAGGTAAATTTCCCATAGATAAATACTGGTTGACATTTTAAACTTATCAAGATGCTATGAAAAATAGGTTGAATTCTATTAACACCATAAATTTCAGACATTTAGCCGAATAGTGAAACTTTGACAAACGGTGCGCTGTTAGATACGATATTTAGAAAAATATATATCAAACCAACTTATAGTTAGTATATAACTGAATATGTAAAAATATACGGCTCGAATGTTGATGCAACATACAATAGAGTGGTATGCTATTGGTTTGAGCCTAAGCACCAGTAAGAATGAGCGGATCGTCTAGTATCTAGATACATCTGTAAACTAAAAGTATGAAAGGATGTCAAATTTGTGTTGTGATTAACTAATGCGATAACAGAAATGAAATAAAAAGCGGTAATAAATTGGTAACACAGATCGTGCAAAGTATGCTTTTTATAAGGCGATTATATAATTAACTGCATAATTAGTTATATATATATATATATATATATATATATATATATATATATACGACAAATTTAGTATTTGTGTGTGAAAGAAAGAGTATATGAATAGTTAAAATCTCGCTCGATCTGCTCGAGGTGGATGATACTTAATCGCTGACAATTGTCCCAAATAAAATTGTTCAACTTAATGTGTTTTTGTTCTCAAAGTACTGCATCAGTTAAACAGAACACAACTTACGCCTAAATTTGAAAATAGAGGCTAAAAATTTACTTTGACAGCACAAATGGGCTGCACATTACCGCCAGATTTTTTATCTAAATGAAAAAAGGCAACGACACAGGTGTGCTCCCGTATTTCCCCAAACAATTAAGAAACCTGGCAGATCGTGAATAAATCAAATTCATCGGCGGAGTGCACTCGTTAAAGGACATCCTTCTGCCCAGCCGAGTTTATTGACTTGCCGTCAGTAGAATAAAGCAACACACGTCCGGCCAACTGAAGAATAATACAAAAGTGAGGCAAACAGGCAGTGTGACAAAATGACGGATAGACTGAGAGACAGTACGCCAAAAAACAGAAATATGGGAAGATGGAAAGAGTAACATAGATAGTAAGACGTAAGGAGAGAATGAGATGCAAATGTGTACAGAATATCGAATAATTCCATTTGTATTTGTGTGATAAATTTGAGTACACAGATATTGAGATATTTGTTAATGATACTCTGTAAACGTAAACTTACAAAATAGATTAATTGATTTTCTGACTTTCTTCGTTTATAGGTGCGTTAATTTAAGACGCTCGGTCATTTGGAACAATCTCGTCCAAACAGGAAATTGAATGAAGAGTTAGTCTCAATAAAACCCAACTTTTTATGAAAATAATGGAACAATTTTGAAACCACTGTTCAATTGCTTATTTCATCATGCCCCATCTATTATTAGCTAAATCGGATTAGAGTACCATTCTCAGTCTACAAAAACACATTAATTGTGTGCATGATAAAATATTCGCAGCTCGGACCGAATGAAAACACCTTACGAGGAGCATAATTTTACGAATATCAATACATAAACAGAGATCGGTCACCTGCACAGTCTGCTCCAATAGAGTATTATGGGCACATTATTAAAAACACCTGAAGACGTCTTAGCTGGACTACTTAAGAAACATTGATTTAACCGTGGGCATGAAGGTGCGAATTATGCTAAAGCACTAAGGAAGTGGCTTTGTCAGTCTAAAACTTGTGTGTTTTCTCATGAGCTAGTGTATGCTGGCAAGGCGCATGATTGCAACCAACGGTTTTATTTTCAAGAAAGGGATAATTGTTTGCCTTAGGTACCGGCACAATTCAGCTAACATGAGCCGACTGATCATCAGGTCTACAAGGTGACAGACTATTTATCGCGGAATTAACTCTTGGAAACGTTTGTATTATCAATCAAACATAAACTGCATTAACCAGGAAATTCTTTGATTTCGCTGAAAAAGCACTGCCCATCTATTCGAGAATTGTGATAGATTTCCGTTTAATTCACAATATCTTGTTTTTCCCCATCCCCGTGGTGTTGGCTAAACACATTTTAATGATATAATGATAATACTTACAGCTTAATTTCACGAGAGATCTATATCCAATTTTACGCATATATTTATGTAAGAATATGCTTAGATGAAATAACATTTAAAAAGTTTATTGGAGGGAATTTCAGTTATTCCTCATTTTCATATGCAAATTTCACGGTCATGGTCACCCTTCAGTGGAAAAGTCAGAGCTGCACAAACTTTTGGCATGGTTTTGAAGGGCTGTTTCGCAGTGATGACTTACCACGAGTTGCGTTCGCGGGTTGTTTCTGTGCACTATCAGTTTCACAAAGATCCGATTGATCACCATTTCCAAGTATGTACCTGTTTTGTCTTCGATCAGGCAGGGTGCGTATTCGTCCCTTTCTTGCGAAGGCTTCAACATCGTTCATACTAACTATTGGAAATGCGATTTCTAGTCAATTATACTGACAATATTATCTTGCATCTTTCCCGATCTAAAGGGATGTAATCATCAAAATTATGAAAATAACACAATTTATACACTCGGTTTTGCGTCCGCCGATGACTGTCTTCATTGCAAAATAAAATTAACGACCATTACAGTAAATAGGAATAAATACGAACAGCAACCGTAGTACTAGAAGGGTGGCGCGACTTATTCGGTTAAAAAGACCCAGGTTATTAAGTTGGCCTTAGTGAGAAATAGCACATTTTCCGTTCCTGCACAGCAGAGCGGCGCGCTGAACAAAAATGTATGGTTAGGAATTGTTCAAAACAACCAGATCAGTTAGATTAAATCAAGTGATTGCTTAACGCGCAACTCTAAGGTGACATTGCCAGTCGATTTTTCAATTTAAATTTAAAAGAGAAATAAGGATTTAGACCATCGATTAGCATGGGTGGAATAGTAGAGTAAAATGGATGATTGACATAAGCCTCGTTACCTTTCGTCATCCCGTGTTCACAATTTAGGGCACTGTTCTCTGGTTTAAATATGAAAGATAAATGAGAAAAGCACATTCCATCTGTTAGCCTGTGCTTAGAAAATTTTAAAGCTAACCAGTTTTTAAATATACCCAGCCCTATTAAAGCTCGTTCAAAATAATACAACATTCGTGTAGTAAAGGCAAAGCAAAGACTTGAAACAGATGAATTAACCTCTTAAACTGAGGTTATTTAAATTGTTAAATGCATTAAAACAGCGGCAGTTTTATATTAATTAATCGATAGATCTAAAGAGAAAAATTAAGCAATACTAAACACTAAGAAAGCATGTAAACACCTGCAAGAATGCTTTATTTCTAAATTTGACGGAATTTATTCAATTTTGAAATATATTTAACATTCTTCTTTTGGAAAAAATAACGCATATATATGGAAATATTGTTAAACTATTCTAAATGTTGCATAAAGAAGAATCCAAGCCATAACAATTTGTTTCGGATCCATGCATTGACTTATGCATTGCATTCACTCCTTTTTTAAATCAACTAAATTTTACCACACTTTTTAAAACCAAGTATTTGATCTTGAGATGAACACCAATTAAGTTGTATATAACCGGTCGCACAATATATAAAAACTACAGTCAGTCACACGTACTGACGCGTTTAGACCACGTATAGTCATTATCATTACACGAGGGTCATCAGACTAATGAGGATCACACATTTATACACACACAAAGAAATAAAAATTAGGCATGCCGCTCTTGCCCTTGAGGATTTCACCAATTATGATAAAATCATAGTGTATTTGATGGATAATCTTTGGCAATTTATGAAATTGTAAAACAAAACTAACTATATATATTACCGATTTTGAGATAATTAGAAATATTTATAACAAAGTTAAGATCTTGATATGAAAACCAATCACATTGAATATATATATATATATATATATATATATATATAAATTTGCCAGTACAAACTAAGCATTGCTTAATATAGAAGGGGCAATTCATCCAGTATAGAGGATTCATCTTGAATATGAATTCTTCGAGTATTGCCAGAATTTTTCCACGAACATGGCATTAAAATTCTTTAAATCATGTTTGCGAGCTTGAAGTAAACACCAATCCAATTGTATTTAACCAGTCGTCGAACAACATAACAAAACTACGACCAGCCGCAACGCACTGACGCGTTTCGACCTTCAATGAACATCATCAGAGTACGACGGCAAATTGACTATTGAGGATCAAACCGCGTTGAATATTTATGGAAATCACCCAAATATATAGTGGTTAAAGGGCGTAATATCGGCTCCTACTGATGAGTCGCCAGTAAGCACGAAACGAATGTGCATGAGATTATACTTTCCGTTCATGCTGCCGTTGGTTTATCCTTCTGGTCACAACTGAACTAATTTTTTACTAGGTTCGCAACACCTAATATATACTTGCATTTTTCTTAATTAACTCTTTTTCTTAATATTGCTCATTCTCTCGTTAAGTAATTTTCATATTTTTCTTTGAACTATAATTTATACCATTTCATATATTAATCACGCTTCTTATCTTACTGAATTTAATCAATTACCAATACATTATTATATTTGGTTCATCTGCTGCCCCCTATCTATTGAGATCACCCCTTCATTACATCATTTGGAATGTTGAAATTAAATAGGTTGTCTGACGCGTGTAAAGGACAAATTAGAATCTAATGATTGCAGTTTTATTTAGATGGTTGTACATATGCATTGATTATATTTGAATGAATACTTAAGGGTTACATAAAGAAACACCAATGGACATACGTAGCGTGTGCCTATCTAATGAAATGAAAGCAGCTGTTATAAATCGAATGGTTTAAATGAAATTTCACACTTGCGTGGTGCGTCTGTCTATATATTTTATCACTTACCTTGGCAGGAAGTTATTAAGGGGGTATTGAATTTATTTGGCTTTCAACATAAAATGTGAGTACATCCTCACATACCTCATTTCACACTGTGGGTAAATAAAACAGTCTAACGTATGCAAATGACAAATTAAAATTCAGCTACTAAGTTTACTAACATAGTTGTACACAGCAGTTAAAGATACACATATGTGAGACACACCTATCTAGTGAAACGTCAGCTATTGTGAGACTAGCCAGAGAGAAGTATTAATTAAATGGTTTAAGGCAATATCACGCTTAAATAACGCGAAATATGATAAATGGTGACGATCAAGACTAGAATGTAAGGATCTGGCGGAGTAACTGGTGTCCATAAACAATACTAATTTTAGTGAAATTTGGCCCATTCCGAAATGCATTTCGGTGGCACCGTTTACAGGCATGGCATATAGTATAGATAGCGAGTTGGCTTTGCTGTCGCAATGTCAAAGACTTTATATGAAGTTGACTCCATTAATGTTGGCATACACATTCGTATGGCAGATTGAACCGTCAAAATGTTCCACATTACTTGACCAAATATGAAGTGGGCATAGGGTGTAATACTGGCTCCTACTTATGAGTCGCCAGTAAGCACGAAACGCAAGTGCACCTGTGATCCTACCTTTAATTCATTCTGAATTTGGTTTAAACTTATGGTCCTATTTTAACTAATTCGTTACTAGATACGCAACAACAAATACACAATAGCTTATATATATGTATATATATATATATATATATATATATATATATATATATATATATATATATATATAACTTGCTTTATTATTTTGCTCCTAAGACTTGTGATACAAAAAGGTTATCAGAAATCTCCCCATAAAAAATGAACTTGGAACAATGCTGTGTTGGTCACAACACAGATCAGGTAAGAGACATTTAGGCATTGCCTAGCGTAAAATAAATTAGGTAAATCTAACCAGCATAAAATTCAAATTTTTGCTATTCAAGCATTTAAAAAGAATCTGACGTTTTTTGTGACTTATGAAAGATATATTCTAGGTGAACAAAATTTAAATGAGTCGAAAACTATATCATGGTTGGGTTTTAGTAAGAGATTTAAGTAAGAGCTTTGGTAAAACTTCAATATAAGTTACTTTGGAAACGGTCAGGACTTGTAGACATTTAATTATTAATTTGTTTTACAACCTCATTTTCATTAAACAAGGCACTTTTTAATCTCAAAGCGACAGGACAAACCTGTGTCAAATTCAAACATGTTGATAAACTTAATCTTTTTATAAAAAAGGAACCAGAACTGTCCTTTTTATATCAATACGATAACATATGTTCAATCAAATATGCTAACATCAAGGGATTTTGCTGACAATATGTTATTTAAATATTACACTGCCGTATTATTTATTGATAATCCGATGCCAAAAAAACGCATAAGATAAAAACATTGAATCCTGCTGCATTGAGTAATTTCAGGGCCAACACGTTAGAAATCACTCATTTTGAGATTCGAGGCAAAAGTTGTTAATACTCCTAAGTGATAATATAAGATATGTATGGCCGGTATAAATCAAACATAACAAACAAAAGGAAATAAAAATCATCTAAAAGATCATAGGTTCACTCTTGTTGTACAACCACTAAGTGGTAGCCTGGACTGCTGTGACAGAAACCTAAATCATACCAATAAAATTTTATACATAGAATTTACCAAGTGTCATTTTCGTCAAAACATTTATAATGGCAGGATATATATATATAAACTAATCGTTCAATCAGGTAGCAAAGGCAATTATCCAGTAAACCGGTGTCGTCATTATTGGTCTCTTTTAGTGTTGTTAAATATTTTGAAACAGGACTCGAGCCACCCAGCACACATTTGCTTTAGGTGTGGGAGATGTATATACACGTGTATATATATATATATATATATATATATATATATATATATATATATATATACGATAGGTTTAATTTGGTTACTTTTCTTCTTACAAGTACATCATTCTGTCAGCAATCAATACTTTAACTCACCTTTCCGACACTAAATTCAGTTACGATGGCATCATACAAGTGTTTAAGATAGCAAGCTTTACATTTTAAATACAACTTGCTGTCTTTATTAACTGTCCGTACTTTGCTTTCCCGAAAGTATAGCTATGACTGAAATGTAAGTAAATACAACTTAAGTTGAGTTGCGTTGGCTTAAAGTCAACTGAATAAGCCAAGTATTAGCGGAAAGGATACGCGCATAAATTTCCGCCCAACTCATTGGATAACGTTTGGTCATAAACCTAAGTGTCGGCAAAAGAAAAATTGGTATAAGTACTTAGATTGTTTTTCTTGTTGTTGTTGTTGCTTCTGTTGTCTCCGCCATGAGTAAAGCAAAGTTTTACTGCGAACACACGATGAAGTCACCTGGTGACAGTAAACGAGGCATATGATATGCGTAAAAATAAATTCAGTCTTGACATTGATGTGGCCTACCAAATTTGTTTAAGATTGTTAACGATGTTTCTTGTAGACCTCTAGTAAAATGAGGGGAAAGCGAAAAGGAACGTGAAAAATCAGCTGCTAGGCGCCGCTAGTCTGATGATTCGTGTCGTTCCAACTAAGTAAGCAGAAAGATGTTTGGCACAACAGCTGCGACAGTTTATTGATAGAAGTTACGCATAAACAGAACATGATGAGTTCCCAATAAGGACGAAACCGGTCTACTGGATGAATTGCCTTTTCTACACTATACAATTCTTAGTTTATACTGACATATGTAAGTAATTAATGGGTCAGGTGTTTACATCAAGACCGCAACCTTGATTATAATAATTGTTATCACCACCCGCGCAAACAATGTTCGTTTAATTAGAAAAATATGCTGTCGATCTATGCCTGTGCTTATATGGGTCAGGTAGACTGCATCCGTATACTTAATAGCAATTTGCATGTTACTTGACTAATATCAGCCTATGGACCGAGAAATTTCGAAAGAGAAAATGACTGCTGTTACGAAATTATTCAACAAAAGCAAACGAATGCATCTACAAGGAGACAAAAGTCTCCCGCGTATTGTGTTTTAAAAGCGTCACATCCAACAAGGCGAAGTTCCATAGGTCTTTCGACTGGACTAAGTTTGCCACAGCACTTTGATTAAGGGGCTTTCAGTTCGTGAGAGCAGGAAATGGCTTCCATATGGTTTATGCTTATCGTATTAGATAGGGTCACATTCGAATGACAAATTCCCATGACTTAAATGTCAGATCTGTGTATACACTTTGAATGGATTATTAAGTTTTAGTGCGAATTCCAACTCATATATTTAAACCAGACTTTTAAACCTATTTGCTGCATAGTTGGTAGCAGACCCCTTCCGAAGCCCAGGAGCCCATGCGCCGTCTCTTAGCCTGGCAGCAGCTAGCGCATTTCGAACAGCTCCCGTCATAAGCATAACAAACAAATGCTAAGATTTTACGATTGAACGATCGTTGATTGCGCGGATGATGATAAAAATTCTTTAAACCAAGCTTGCGAGCTTGAGATAAGCATCAATCCAATTGTACATAACCAGTAGTGCAAAATAGCAAAAATACTGGTAGATACATGTAGTGAAGCTCTTATATTTAGTATATGCATCGTGGCTTGATCCATGTTAGTCAGTTTGACGTTATGCTCTAATAATAACCAAGAAAGGTCGAAACGCGTCAGTGCGTTCGACTGCCAGTACTTTTCTGTGTTGTGTGACTGTTTAGATACAATGGGATTAGTCTTTATCTCAAGCTCGTAGACTTGAATTTAAGAAATGTCAATGTTTGAATGTAGAGAGGTAATCCGAAGCTAGTTTAAGCTTTACCTGTGCTGTGTTTAAGAAGATGTGGTGCGCAATTTGCTGTTACTAGAGAGGGCGCATTGAATTAATATTGCTTCTCGTTGACTTTATTGATTCGCCTTAAATACAAGTAATCGTTCGGAGTGGAATCTTAGCTAGGTAATGGGGGTCAAAAGGTAATACCAAAATAGTACCACTATTACTCAGGAGCATTATATCCGTAGAATTGACCAATACATCACTGTCATATAAACGTGAAATTGATGGTTCTGTGAAGGCAGTAAATGAACAGGGGGTCGCCCCATCATAGTGGTGTATAATGTAGAAAAGGCAATTCATTTAGTAGACCGGTTTCGTCCTTATTGGGATCTTATCTTGTACTGGCCAGAATTTCCCGCGGACAGGGCTCAAACCTGGGCAGGTAAAATACTGGCCAGTACACGATGAGTTCCCAATTAGGACGAAACCGGTCTACTGAATGAATTGTCTTTTCTACACTATACAATTCTTAGTTTATACTGAAATATGTAAGTAATTAATGGGTCAGGTGCTTATATCAAGATCGCAACTTTGATTATATTAATTGTTATCACCGCCCGCGCAACCAATTTTCGTTTAACTTTACCTCATCACTGTCAACCAAAAATACAAGACGACACTATCACTAGGCTAACAACATGTAAAAGCGAAAACAGTTTACCCGCAGAGTGGATTCTCGCAGACTTTAGGCCATTAAGCAGTCAGTGAAATTACAGCGGGGTTTTATCAAATGATCAACATCGCGAATAAAAGTGCGTTTTTATGAGTGCAATCGCCGGTGATTCCAGAAATCCACAGCGTAGCGAAAAGCAAGTGTATGCGACCTATTTGGACAATGGTGATGACAAAATGATAAGCAGTTGAATAAAACTGCTCGGACAATACCTTTTACTGATGATTCTTTTGTTCTGATGCTCACCTGACAATGAACAAGCGAATAAATCGTGCTTGTAAAAAGCTACCGCGGTAATACGAATAGTTGGCTAATGGAGTCTGCAGCGTAGCTAGGTCGTCTCGAAATGTTCAATACCCTTGAGCAAATGTTGAAATGTGCAAACGATTTAAAAATCGATCCATGTCTGAGAACGAAATGGGGAATATCCTACAACAATGTCAACGATACGCGATGCGGTTCGATGGCTAGCAAGACAAATGCACAAATACAACTATAAAAATTACCAACGTTTCCGCTGCTGCTGCTGCTACTATCACCAATATTACTACAACTATTACTATAATTAATATTATCATTAGTAAACAGCACAAAACCGGCATAATACAGAGATGATTCAATACTGTGTAGACATGGAAGTTATTGTTATATGTGGAATTAAATTTGGTGTCTTGATATAAACACCATTCCTCTTATATATATATATATATATATATATATATATATATATATATATATATATATATATATCTGCCAGTTATAATATTTCCTATTTGATGAGAGCTAATGTATTTGTACAATTATGCATTGGGATTGCGTGAGCAGTAAAAGATCAGTTCGAATCGGATCACAGGTATATTCCAAATTAGCTGGATACCAAAGTTATCGTCTTGTATACCTATTGGATTCGTATTTACAGGCAACTCATAATTGGAAACAGGTACCACGCCAAAACCAATTTTATATTTGGCCAATAAATATGGAACAGTTGGACGATACAATCTCTTATACGTGTGTATTCAAGCATTCTTTTAAATCAAGTTTGCGATCATATCGTGAACATCAGTTCCATTATATACGTGAATTTGATAATATAAACTATGCCCTGTATAATGTATAAAAGGCGATTCATCCAGTAGACCAATTACGTCGTTATTGGAAACACTTGCGCGGAAATTTATGAACAGTACGTAGAGTTCCCAATATGGATGAATCCGATCTACTGGATGAATTTCCTTTTCTACATTATATAAGGCTTAGTTTATATTGGCAAATGCGTGTACATAATCGATCAGATGTTTACGTAAAGATCGCGATATCAATTATCAATATATAACAGTTAAACACGCACAAGTTTTCAAGAAATATCATAAAAGACAGCAAATATCGAAAGAAAAATCAACTTTAGGATAAAGACAACAGCACTGAATTCATTAATTGAGAAAAACATCAATCCAAAATATTTCAGGAGATAAGGATAATTTAATTATATACTGTCTAGCAAAAACTTCTTCATCTATAAACTTGATCAATGTTATACGACAGAATTTAATTAGACACAAACATTTTTGGCTTAATCCATTTACAAAACCATGCCTTCTAATCAGTGGACAACACCTCGGTAGGAAATATGTTCTCAGCTCATAGCAGCCCAAACGGCAGCTGAGTTTTGTAGGTCAAGTTTGCTGACTGGAGACAAACACAAACCAAATTTTATTTAACTAAGCGCACGCTATGACACACATAACATCAGTTAAATTTTCCGGCGCGTTTCAACCTTCCATGTTATTCATCCGAGCTCGACAGAAAACTAAATAACGAGAACTAAATTAAAATGTAGACACAATAAATAGAGAAGCTGAGGTTTGCTCCTTATTCCGACTAGTCTCACATACAAGGTTGCGATTTTTATATAAGCACTTGTCCCATTAATTACAAGAATTCGTCAGTATAAACTAAGCATTGTATAATCTATAAAAAAACAATTAAACAATTAGACCGGTTTGGTTCTTATTGGGAACTCATCGCGTACTGTACAAAAATCTTCCGCGGACAGGACTCGAACCTTGACACGACTGCATCGTGTTCCTTTGCTTTAACCACTGAGCCATCCCGTCGCATACAATGTACTTTTATGGA